>CABFVZ010001389.1:11897-61762 GCA_902151445.1 Timema monikensis | reverse complement strand
GAATACATATTATCTTGTCGTTATTTTTTGCATATAAGAAAGGCACCCTATCAAATGGACTTAGAATTAACTACGTTTAACTAAATTTTCTTGTTGTAATGCCGTCTGGCTATGTTCATAACTTTTAATGAGTCTAATTTACATTTATTCCTTTTATCAATATCATATGTTAACGTTTAATTAATCTGATATATGTTTCACCTCAGACTCTTTAACTTTGGCTACAATTCATTGTGGTATATGAATTTAATTTATATTTTTATATACATTTTCACTACAACAATGTTAACGTTGAATAGAACTGTTAAATATCTAATTGTGCAATTGCAAATAAATATCAACTTATCATGACTTATACTAATATTTACTATATATGCCTCTCCATACCCTAGGTATTAGATCTAATATATTTCTATTAATTTATTGTGAACTGATAGGCAGGTTGCAGTATCTCACTGCGTTCTAGAGGTAGACGGCCCCTTTTGAATAACCCAGCAACAGGTTTGAGTTGCGAGCTTCGGTATTGGAATGTTTTCATTCAAAGCCTTGAACTCCATAGCACTCACTTCTATTGTTGTCATTTTTTTTATATTACTATTTATATTATTTGAGCATCCTCCCCTTGAGGATGGTTCAAATCTACAAAGTCACAGCGTTATCATTCATAATCACAATCATAACACTCAGAGGGTATTAATATATATAATATTGCATGTTACTGCAGCAACATTCAAAGGTTTCGCCCATTTCACTGTATTAATCCTCATACCAAGAGGATAAGGGATAGCGACTGCTGTCTGTAACTCACAAAGTAAAGTGAGCCCTGTATTCCTTTACAGGCCAGGCGACCCTAGGTCCCTGGCAAGTTTGGAATGGGCTACAGCTGAAAGGAGCTGCTCATTACAAACGACCATCATAGTTCACCCACAGAGCACCATCACACCTTGGACACACTTGTCCAAATCCCAAAGGGGAAAAAAATTCTACCTATACCTGAGACCCAGTGCTATCATTCGTATACATAAAATTTCATTAACCAAAGGGTATTATTTAACACAAATGTAATTTTCTTACAGCCTCAATTGCACTAGTTTCATCATTTCATATGGTATACAAACATTTCACGAGGTTAACAGTCATAACTGTGATTCAGTACTGATACAGAAAATCTGTGTCGACTTTACCTATACCGAGTCAACTCTCCCTAATATTCTTCTTTTCCTGTAACATATATATGTCGCTGTATGAAGGGTGGCTGGGAGAAAACGGGGATTCAGAAGGTTAGGAATTAGGGTAGGAAAAGTGGGCGGCAAATTATCTAATACCTATAGGCGGTAGAGTCATAAGTACGCCCCTGCACCAGCCAAGCCAAAAAGACCCGTTGGTACAAAAGAAACACCAAGCCCAACTAGTCCCAGCCATCCAAGAAGACTCCAGTATTCATCCAGATTGACGGAACTCTTCTAACAAATTCAAGCTAAAACCGGAGTAAGTACTTCCATCTCATAACCACCGAGCGGGATGATAAACAGAGCTCATTGCTGATAGTTGTAACGAATACAGCTCAATTGTACAAAAACTCTGTTAGTAAGTACACGCGATTTATTGTACCTGTATATAAACACTAAATCCAGTAGGTAAAAACAAAATGTTCACTTAAAAAAACGCAGTATAAAATGTCATCCGGGCATCCTTATTAGGTACACCCTGGTTGTGACTTTAGTGATAGACAAAATATCGTTAAGGGTGGGATTACCTTGAGAATATTTAACATAAGAGGGTCAAAAGGTCAGGGAGTAGAAATCCGCTTCAATCAAAGGGAAGATCCAGAAAAGCTGTAGTCCAAACCCAGCAGGACGAACATACTATCATGCTGTTATAGGGGAATACAAACGGTAAAAAGAAAGCTGAATGAGTAGAGTGGTATTCAACATTAGTGATATCACTTCAAATGGTCAGACAATACCTCGCATTCGTAGCCTTACGAATTGAGCTATAATGCATTAGTCATTAGTCTGCTTAAGATAGTTTAACCTTTGTTATTAATCTGAGTTGATTGATCTGTTTAAATGTGTGACATATTAGTGAAGTTATTTATTTTATTGTTATATATGCTCGTCTATTCCTATTTTTTAATTTGCCCCATTTAGTTTTCTGTAAATATGTGACGCACTAGCTATTTAGTGTCTGCTCTGAAGAAATTAAAGTTGATTAATTTATTTCAATCATGACTAATTAACACGGCTAAACAAAGCGCGCAAAAGAACGCAAAGACCAAGTGTAAAAAACTTATTAAAGAAGCAATTCAATATTTTGAGATCTTAGGGGGTGTAGGATGATAAAAAAAACTTGTGGTTGATTATGTGTTCAAGACGTAAAATCAGCACTGCCTCCCTCTATTAGGTCAGATTATAAGGTCACATGCAAAGCAAAAAGGGAAGAATATCCTTTGTGTGTTTCCAAATGAGTTGCTTATGAAAGCGTATTTGAAAAAGTACTGCACATTTAAGGTTTTGATACTTTTATACATGATCTAAAATCTTAACTGTTCTAGAAAAAATATATTAATTAAAAATATATGAATTATTCTGAATTAATAAAAAAATTGCAAGCGCAAAAGCGCGGAAAGTGGCAATCTAGGCTTTTTAGTTCATTTTTCCTTTCTTAATTTGTTTTAATTTTAAATTAATTTACGATGTAAATTTGACTTTTGCGTGATTTAAGCGTTGTCTGTAGCATAGTAGTTTAAATAAACCTTTTCTAACAAATATTATTTCCTTTTACTGTTATTGTTTCTCATCCATATTACTATTATGCTAATCTTTCGGAGGTCTGAGTTATTAATGATGTAAAAAAATGTATGTTATCTTTAGTCTCTATGTACAGGGGGGCGCCATAATGAAATCTCGCACCACCTGAAAACTTTGCTAGTTCAGATTTAGATTGATTCTACGCCAGTTAAAGTACGACTTATTTAATGTTTTATTAAACGTATCTACTTTTGTCAGATGTTAGTAAACCTTATAGGTTAACTTTTTAAAAAAGCAATATATATTTTCAAATAAACATTACCTTTAAATAAGGGTGCTATCCGGAATACTCCAAGGCCACCAATAGTCAACATCTGTCCCAAAGCCAACTCCATGAAGAACATAGGTATCCCTGCCAAAATGAGTGTAAGAAAATAAGGAATTAGGAACGCTCCCCCTCCGTTCTTGTAGCATAAATACGGGAACCTCCAGACGTTCCCTAGACCTATGGCAAGACCGACAACGGACAGGATGAAGTCCAATTTCCCACCCCATGTTCCCCGTTCAGGCATGTCATCCAGATTTTTCTTGGCAGGGGGTTTGCTTTTTGATGTTGTGGATACGGCCATAGTGCCGCTGCTGCATTCATTCATCTCTAATGTGAGTAGATTTTTCTCGTTTGGCAAGGGGCGCTCGCGGTTGTCCGTCATGGCTGTCGGTTGACTAAGAGCGGCTTACGACGCTCTCGAACCGACCAACATCCCACTTACGGCGCCAACCTGAACACAAAACACAAACCGTAATTAAAATTATTTTACCTATGTAAAGATAATAAGTAGGGCTTGAATGTTTATGTCCTAAAATACTTGAATTTTGTGTAAAAATATATTACTAAAAATATTTTAAAATTCCCTAATAAGTTGGTCTAAAAATGTTTTTGTATACACTAAATTGACTAACTGCATAAAAAAGGACATAGCCTACCAAAAGGGGAACTTACCCGAAAAAAATGGGTTCTTTCCACTCTAATAGTAGTATAAGGAAATGTTCTATTTTGGAGAATACACGTTTTGTAAAAATATGAATCACAAGATGCAATCGAGCATATGTCAAATGCAAATCATACCATGTGCCCCCAAACGATGTTTAAAAGTCTTAACCAGAGTTGAATATTAAAATAAAAAACTATTTCACAACCGATAATCCTACTGAAGAACGTATTTATTTTTAAAATGCTTATATATTTCAATGTATTGACTGTTTTTATGTTTGCTTAGTAGGCAATCTTATTTGTCACTTTTCTAAGGGGTATATTATTCAAAAATTTGGTAAGGATATTAGCCGAATTTGTTATCTTATAACACAAAAAAATTTGGAGGTGAGCTGGAACACTTTTTTCCAAGAGCTTTTGTGTGAATAAAAAAAGATAATTTCTCAACACCCTACATTAGCTCCTTACCCTTACCTGAATTCTAAGTATTATCATACGGGAAAGGTTTTATGTAAGTTCCATAATATTATGCTTACCATTGCTACCACTCTTTACCAACAATGGAACCTTAGTCAACCCTAGTTTGAAACTGCACAGTGTGCAAAATAATAATACATATTGATTTTAATATCCACTAGATGTTAAGAGATAGAATTATTGAAAAATTTATTTAAAACTAAAATAAATAAAGTATTGTTTTAGCTAGAAAGCATTAGGACATGCATTGCATTGCTGGTATTTTTTGACACCTCGCTACTGTGGTCTTAAAATCGAGCCAATTGAAACTGTTTAATTTAAATTATTTATTCCTTTATGAGAATGTCCTTGATCTATATAAAACATTTTAAAAATGTTAAGCCTGACAAACAGAATAATTAGTTTAACTACTCAAGCTATTAACGAGATCGTCTTAAATTACAAAGTATCCAGTTTTAGAGCAAAAATTTTGATGATTTAAAAAGAGAGTGAATTAGTATAATTGGTGTGGACGTTTTAATGTAATATACAATAAATGTACCAGCATTCACACTACTTTGGAAATATCTTTAGCTCTTATCTCGAAATAAAATATTTTTACACCAAATATAATATGCTTATGTTGAGCTAGCGCTGTTTTTAATATTGAAACTTGTAAACTCAATAGGTTTATTATATATTTCTAGCTTAATCCAAAGATTGAATTTAGCTGACAAAAATCATATACGGTTTTTAAGTTGAAGTTATAGTTAAGTCTCGACAAAATCTGAGATTGAAAAATAGATGAATACGTTAACTTCTAGCTCCAGTATATATTCTACGTGTAAGCAACCGCTTGAATTTTTTAATCCATCTATCATTGGTAAGATAGAACAAAATAGCAAAATTAACAATATTAGGGATATTTATTTATATAATAACGGATTTAGGAAAATTTATTAGGCTTGGGCCAATTAAGTGAGATATGAGAATGATAACCTGACGGCAGATACGAGCGAGGTTTTGAGTAGATTGAACGAACACTTCAGGCATATTTCGAATGTGCAAGAAGGACCCAAATTGGGTGAGGATATTGAAATCTATACTGTAGAACCATTAGTCCCATATCCAAATATTAGTGAAGTCAAAGAAGCTATTGGGAGGTCAAAGAAGCATATATACCCAGGTATAGATTCAATTCCAACGGAGTTAAAAAAGGGAGGTGTGAAATGTTAGTAATATAAATTCACAAATTTCCATGCTCTATGTAGAACCATGTATAAAATTTTATCGAACATATTTTGAATGGCATTGAGACCATTTGCGGAGAAAATAATTGGGAATTGTAGATTTCGACAAAATAGATAAATACTCTATCAGATTTGTACTATTTTACAAATATTAGAACAAAAGTGGGAATACAACATGACGGTTCATCAATTATGCATGTATTTTAAAAAGGCCTTCAATTTATTTCTAAAAAAATTATATGAAATTTTAGCTAAGTTTGGAATACCCATAAAACTTGTCAAGCTAATTGAGGTACGTTTGAATGATACGCGTGGCAGGGTACGGGTTGGATTTCACTTGTAAGATACTTTCTAGATTCATGTTTTGAAACAAGGAGATGAACTTTACTTATTAAGTTTTAATCTAGCCTTAAGAGTATGCTATTAGGGTGATGCGAGAGACTAGGGAGGGTTGACACTAAACGGTACTGTGTGAATGATTTAGCTTTTTGGGCAAAAAAAAAAGGAAACTCTTGCAAGAAGTGCAGATATTTTATTAGAGGCCAGTAAGGAAATGCCTTTAGAAGTCAACGCTGAAAAGACTAACTATATAATCAACAGAGAACACAGATTGGGTACGATAATTTAGAGATTATCGTGAACAACATATCATTTGACAGGGTTAATGAGTTTAAATATTTAGGAACAATTTTAACTAGCAATAACATAGTTAGATTGGAGATTAGGAAAAAATACAGTCGTAAAATGCAAACTATTTTCGGTCAGTAAGTTGTTGACATCTTGCCTGCTGTCAAGGAATGTAAAACTCAGAATATATAAAAACAATAATTTTACCGGTTGTTCTCTATGGGTGCGAAACAAGGTATCTTATCTACTTACATGACGAAAAACAATTTAGGGTGTTCTAAAACAAAGCACATAGGAATATATTTGGTTCTAAAGGGGATGAGGCTACTGGGGAGTGGAGGAGGTTATATAATGATAAATTACCTACTCCGTACTCATCACAAGACATTATTAGGATAATCAAGTCTCGTATATTACGGTTGGCAGGACATGCAGTGCAAATGGGAGAATCTAGAACCTTGTTCAGGGTACTGACTGTAAAATCTAATGGAAAGAAAAAGTTTGGAAGAAGAGAAGACCTAGACGCAGATGAGAAGATAACATTAGAATAAACTTGTAAGAGATAAGATGTCAGGTGGACTGGATAGAACTAGTCCAAGATAGCAATAGGTACCCTTCTTTGGTAGTGCGTCAACGAACTTTCATAAAAGCTCTAGGAATATGTCGTTTTAGCACTATTCCAAACCTGATGATATCAAGAATATTTTTGTATTATAATATTTACTACTAACATTGAAGTATCTGGCTGGTTTTGCCCAAGAAAAATATTTTAGGCCAAGAAAGTCAACAGGTGTAAAAAGTATAAAAAGGGAAAAACAAATACAAAGTAAATCTAATCAAATTTTTCTTTAAAAACGAGTAAATAGGATAAAGATTGTAAAAGGGATCAAAAGGGTAAAAAGAGAAAAAAGCGCAAAAATGATATTATTTAAGGGGGAAAAGGTTAAAATTGTGTAAAATATATTATAAAATGCAAAAGGGGTCAAAAGAGTAGAGCGTAAACTAATTATTTATTTTTTTGCAATTTTTACCTTATTTACCCTTTTTACTCTGTTTACGTTTTTTAACTTTTGGACCCTTTGGCCCTTTTTACTCTTTTCAGCCTTTCTATCTATTTTAAACCTTTTACCTTTTATATGTTTATAATTTTATATCTACATTTTCCCCGTGTAACCTTTTTTTTAAATTTTTTACGCTATTTATTCTTTTTTACCATCTTACTATTTTTAATCCTTTCGCTAATTCTAGCACATTTCTTCTATGATTGCTGATTTTGTCTATTAACACTTTTAATACATTTAATCCTTTTTACTAACCCTTTTTACAAGTATTAAGGCATTATTAGATATACTTTTGATCATTTTTTGCACTTTCTACAACTCTTAGCATTAAGTACAGTAGCCCCACGGCTTCTTTGGTGCTGACTGACAGCTCACAGCTCTCAGCTGACGGCTTTGAAAAGTTACCAGACCAAATTATGTATCCCTGCGCCGAACCATATGATCTGCAAAAACATGTGTTTAGCAGCTGTCACTTATGACAGTCAAAATTTAGGTATATAACTAAATGTTGTCTCTCAGAAGTCAGATGTGAGCTGTCAGTCAGCACCAAAGAAGCCATGGGGCTACTGTACACACCTTAGCGTGGGAGAAATATTCTAGGGTAAAAAGGTTAAGAATTTGAAAAAGGGTAAAATGTGCAAAGGGGGCCAAAAGGGAGAAAAGGATTAAAAGTAAATCTTGTCAAAAATTCATTTTAAAAAGTGATATAAAGGATAAGAAAAAATGTTTACAAAGTGTAAAAAGGACTAATAAATAAAAGGGTAGAAAGGGCAAAGAGGTTGATAAAAGTAAAATGAACAAACGGGAAAAATGCAAAAAATGTAAAAAATAGTAAAAAGGACAAAAGTAAATCTAATAAAAATATAAAGGTAAAAAAGTTAAAAGGTGTCAAAAGGATAAAAATAGTATAAAGTGCCAAGAAAGTAGAAAAAATTACCAAACGTGAAAAAGGGTGAAAAGGTTACAAAGGCTAATAAAGAAAGAAAGGATAAATCTGGTAAATAGGGTAAAATGGGTTAAAATGGTCATTAGAGTAAAAAAGTTAAAACGTTTATAAAGGGTAAACTGTAAATCTAATCAAATCTGTAAGCTCATAGCGTCCATATGCACATGTTGGTGCATAGGGGCTCTCATAGCCCTCATTGCACAACTGTATTAAATATAGTAAAAATATATCTCGTGGAGTTAATATATCTTAATGTTTTCGGTTTTTAGTTAATTTAAAAAAAGTCAAATAAAAAAAAATTCTGGCTGATAGATACACATGTTCATGTACAGGGGCTACTAATGATTAAATTTCAAACCTCTGCGGGTAGTTGATATCGCATAAAGCTCATGACAGATAAACTCTTCAATTTACGCAAATAGTGTTTGCCTATAGAGTAGTTGAAAAATATAATCACTATACAAATTTTAAATAATACAACTTGTATTAATTGTGGCTTAAAAGCTCTAAGTTCTGACACCTTTATTATAAATGTAGTTTGGCTATGATTTTAATCTTGTAATAGAGTGTGTATTTGTGGATAAAGCTAAATGCGCATATATGTTTTATTTATTAGGTGTTAAGTCTTTTGTTTCAATTTGCTCAGTGGATTATCAAACAGATTGTTTTTATTGTAAAAAATAGTCTTCCTGAGAATTGGGCAATATTACTTCTGCGAAGTTGTATATAATAGACCTGGACTAAATGTATATATTCATATTAGTTTAATAAATATTTGTTCTACAGCTTTCTTAAAAGATATTAATCGTAAAACTAAAATGGTTAAATAGTATTAATATGTTAATGTAAGTAATGTAGTCCTATATAAAAGAAACGTGTATATATAATTTGTTTTTGCAACTTGTCATAACACTCTTCCGAGTTTTTTTTACATATTTACACTAAAAGACTGAGTATGAGGAAGGTAGAATTTATAAGTATGAATCTTAATGGAGAATTATTGTAAGAGTGTTTAAAAACTTATTTAGCTGGGATTCAAATCCCGACATTTATATCACCAATAAATCAGATCAGATTATGTCCACGCCTTAATCTGCGCTATCACTGATGTGGGTATAAGACATATATATATAGCTTACTATATAAAATTATCATACTGAAGGATAACAATCACACTTACGACACATATGGGATTTACTTTATTTTATTGTATTTTTATTATTTTTCCTTTTATAGCAGCCTTGTAATTTGTGATTAAAACGGATGTAAACTTTTGAAATAGTGAGATAGCTATCAAGTTAAAAATATAAACGCAACTTAAATATATAAATTGCATGGTTAAGTGATTACTTAACTCTACTCTGAACAACATACTACAAAATCAAATTTTACAGATGGTAATATACACATTTTAAGGCTATAAAATTTGAATCCGATTATTCATGTGTTAAGCTTCACCTTAGACGGCATATATTAGCTTACACTTGTTTGCATGGTTTTATATGTTTGTAAACTAATAGTCATTTTCTACAGATTGTTTTATAACGAGTGTTTTAGGCTGATATAAGAAATTTAATCCGCTTCTTCCTATAACGTACCATTTATTTCGCATATCACTTAATTTGATGTCAGGATTTTAATCATTAAAAATAAAAGCTAGAATTAAATGCTAGGAAGTTGTTAAACTAAATATCCACCTATTACCAACACTTACTTCCGTCATATGTTTATTTCTAGACCTTGTGAGCGCCATTGAAAAGTTTTAACAGGGAGAGCTTTGTTAATTTTAAAGGCTATCATGTCAAACTTGTGCTATAAGGTAGGTAAAATTTGTTTTTAATTGAGTTTTCAAAATTTATATATGTAAAAAAGTTTTATAAAATTAGAATTTTTCTTTTTATAATTTCAATGCACACATTCTGTCAAAATTACTAAAAAATTGTGAAAATCCAAGCTTCTTGTGTAACTTCTGATAAAGCCTGACGTGGTGTAAACAAACAGAAGTCATTTATGAAATCGGCATTAAAAAATTATGAAAACCCCCCGTTTCTTAGAAGATATCCTTAAATTATTGTCAATATGCATGGCAGTGTAGGGTAGGGTAGGGTAGCTCTGTGCTAGAACCTTTCTCTTTCTCAAAGTACATGTGCCATGTTGGCCATATCATGGAAACCTGATTATATTCAGATCTCACACAATGAAGCTGAAGTAGTATTTTGGTAAGAAGAACAGTAAAAGTTAGTTACTTAAGTTGTTAAAACTATTTTAATACCTTCATAAATCAAGTCATGTTATCTGCAGCGGTTGCTTTTAATAATTAATATTAACAATACTTATAGAATAATATAAAAAATAAAGTAATTTTATTTCAATGTTGGGCGCAAAGAAATATTTTAGAATCCTCTCTACTGTTCTTCCAACCTAAATCAGGGTATATGCAATGACTTGTTGATTATATCGAGTATACATTATAATGTACACTACTTGGTACCTGAGTGAGCAAAGTACCCCCCTGCTTTTTTGGCCAAATGGCTTAAGGCGATACTCTCGCAGTAGGCTAGACCACCGATGACGGGGAGATCAAGGTTCGAATCTAGGTCGGATGCACTGAGGGTGGTTTTGCCAAAATGGTTTTACAATCTTCCATTACGCAAATGTGGGAGTACTCCTTATAAATATAACTTTCTTCATCCCTAAGACCCTCAGCGTGATTGGTACATAATCGTAAAACTCGAATGGGTGGTAACATGCGGTGATACAAAAAATATTGTACGGAAATCAACACGGACTTTCTCACTCCATTGTTTATAATTGAAGATAGTTACTCAAAACTCGTAATATATGTGAAACTATAAAATATACACCAGCAAACCAGATTAAGAATTGCGTTATACATACGTAAAACCTTTTTTAACTAATGGTTTTAAACTATAAAATTTTATTAAAAATAATAAAGTTCATATTTGTATATTTGGACAAAAATAAAAGATTGATATTGGGTCCACAAGGTTCAACACAAGGTTCAACACTATGTATTAAAATATTAACTTCCGGCCAAAATTTTCGACATTGTATTAGGGGCTGCACAACTTCAGGCCATTGCATTGATATTAAATTCTTCATATATAAATTTAGACCAATAAATAAGGTAAATATTGACTAGTGAGTCTAAAATTATATATAGAGAGAGAGCATTTCTGTACAAATATTTACCCTAAAAGGTTAAAGGTAAAGGAACAAAAACTTTTTGAGAGACTACCTCTCTACTTACTCTATGGAATTAGAGAATTATTGCGTTAAAATTTAATTAGGGCCTAATATCACTGTACAACTAAAGCTCACAAAATGTTATTAATATATTTGCCAATATCTCAGAAACTATTGGTTTTATAACAATATATTTCAAATTTTTTATTTTTATTTTTAATAGTACTACAATTTTTCAACTGTAAGTGATTTATTATCTCAAATAGATGTGGAGATACGGACATTTCCGCATCTTTAAGGTATCCTACACTTAATTTGCATGGGAAAATAAAAATAGATATTTTATTTCTAATCTTAATCAACGCTTAGATACGAATTTTAATCAAAATAGTGTGAGCCAATTTTGAAATATTTATATTTTTTCTCTTTTCGCCCTCTACTAAACTACTCATAACCCTAAGTTAAAACGACACACAGACAGACAGCATTGAAAGACCCCATTTTTTAAGTGTCGGGGGGTCGTGAAAGGTCAACATCCATCAACAACTAGACTTTTTTTTTTCTTTCGGTAACTATATCATTACCTTTTAGTGTTCACAATTTAAAAAAAAAAAATATATATATATATATATTAGCCTATAGCTTGAAAATTATAGGTTTTATAAAAATTTGTTTCAAATAAAAGATTTTTATTATAAACATACACACATATTGTCAATCATAAGTAATTTCATATATCAAAAAGTTACAGAGATATGATACAAAAAATCTGAATTTACGTATCAGACCGGAACCCTTAAAGTCATTTTAACGAAAAATTGAGAGTAGTTATTTTGTTTGTAATATTAATCAATGTTTAGAAATGAAATTTAATAGAAATCGTTAGAGCCGATTTTGATCAAATCTATATTTCTTTTTTCGGCCTTAAGTAAACTACCCTTAATTTTAGGGTTAGATATTCAGTTCCAAGAATTCCTCGGAGCAACGCTATGAAAACCAAGCTTCATCCCAATCGGTAAAACAGTTTAGGCTCTATTACAAGGTAGAGACAGACAAACAGCAATCCAAAAACAACTTTTTTTATGGATTTGGGGGGTCATGAAACGTCGACATTCATCAAAACCTCGAGTTCAATTTTTTTACTATAACAATACTTTCTCTACCTGTTAGGTAGCGAGAAAGTAATAAGTCAAGCTCCTAACTTTATCAATCACAATCGTTTATAATTTTTCAAGCGTTATAGATTCATTTTATTTTCAACTCTAATAATACTTCTTACAAGTTAATTCATTTTTGTTTTCAACCAAATGACCTATATAACATATTTTATTTTTTCAAAATATGGAAAAACAATATGACATTTTGTGATAATTTAATAAGTTAACGTTGAACGATACCTTAGTAAGGGAAGAAAAGATCGAACTCAAAAGTTAAAATTCAATCAGGAGCTATATCAACAATTACATGAGGTGACCTGGCGGTCTAGGGATAAGGTGTCGGACTTCTTTGCTGGGGTCCGGGGTTCAATCCTCGGTCTCGGCACAGATGTATCTGACTGTCAAACCTTTCCTTCACCTCTGACAAGACATCTTGTGAATGTGGGGAATGCCAGGCCTCCATCGTGGTTCAGATACCACGTTAAACTGTAGGTCCTCCATTTCATCTCACTATCACCCTACCATTACACATTAGCCTAAGTGCGTATAACCCGAACGGTTAGTAAGACGCGGTGATAATAATAATAAACAATTACATGCAAACAAGTATTACTGATAAATGTGCACTAGCTCAAATACTCGTATGCTGGTGATTTATATTCATTCAAGAACTAGAGTTGAATAAATACTTTATTTGATGAAGTTATTTTATATAATCTTGAAAACAATCAAATTTGTCTAATCTGACTATAAGTTTTAAAAGAAAAATCAAAACTTTGAAAAACCCCTTGAAACGTGCGTATAATCGAGACTAGACACAATATTTCAGGTTTGAAGTGATTAAAATATAAATCTAGTTAACTAGTTGGCCACTTGAAATAAATCAATTTTACAGTTTTTAATGGAACTTGGGTTAAATTTAAACCACTGAACTGATTTTTATATTTACATTATGGATAGCACTAATTCATAAGGGAATCAGTTCAAACACAAACATTTTTTACAGTTTATTACAAGAAATTAAATATTAATATTGTATTTCAAAGGAGAAAATATGTGTTTGAAATGCCTGTGAAATTACACTTCTAATGTAATACACCGTAGTCTGGAACTAGTTCTAAAGCTATACATACAGCTTATATTTATTTAAAACAAATACAAATTTAGTTTCCTTAAATATATTAATTCTAAGCATATAAATGATTGTAAAAGTGATATCTGTCATATTCATACAGTGTTAGTATAGTTTGTTTTATCTTTCTTAAATTTAAATCTAAGAAGCTGAGGGCATTGTAAAATAGTATCCTCTACTTCAACAATGAGTGAATTTTCTATTTTTATTATGTAAATAAGAACATTATGTTAACCTAATTCCTTTTCATCCCATCAACAAATAATCAGTGGTAAGGTTTTTCTTTCAAATCCTAACTTCCTAACACTAGATTCTTAACAAACTTTATATAACTAAATTACACAAACAAGAGTCAATATTTTCTTAAAATAGGATTTCCACGCTTTATATTGAATCAATTTACCAACAAGCACTAGATATAGTTACTTGGATTCATGTTTTCAGTATCAATAGAAGTGGGTTAGTGCTTCATGTTAAATCTCCTCACACTATATAAAATTTAAAGCAGTTACATAACTGACTGTGTGGTGTGAGTTCTTGTCTTAACTTAACCATTTGGCTTTAATTCTGTCTTTATTTATGTTTCATGACTAACAATTATATCTAAATTTGGCAGGGATATTGTTTAAACCTAAGGAAAACACTTATATGGACAGTTTTATTTTTCATTTTTACATCTATTGCGAGTCTTACGTCTTTAACCACGTGAATAACAATTATTCTCTATTAATATATAATGTAATAATGAATGTATTATTAATTTGTATTTTGCCTAACATGATCACCAAGGAAACATATCAAAATCAAATTATTTTGTGAAATTATAGGAAACATTTCAACATGAACTTCAAGGAGAAATAATATTAAGACTTTAGTAACGATAAAACCATGAAATAATTATTAACATGAGACACAGTACATAACATGTTTTGAATAGAGGGAGATTGTTGTGTGTTGTTGTGTTACATTTTAGATCTTAAAATATGTGAATAATTTCTATTTCAAGACTTTAAATTTAACTTCATTTACAATATAATTTTAATGATATAGCTACAATATACATTTGTTGATATTTGGTTTAAAGGTGATATTGAATCTCTGGGTAATGTAAATTAAAGTCCAGCCCACTGGCCAAATTTTTCAGACATTAAATTCCCATGCAATTTTTTTCAGTCATGTTTTACATCTATTACTGTTTCCAGGCTGTGGCCTGGCCCAGTTTTTTATTCAAGCCATATATTTTCCCCTACCGACTTGCTAGGCCTGTCATAGTCTCATATGAATGATAATCTAACTTAAGACTAGGACAGACACACCATCCAGTTAATTTATTACTGTGAATACCATGAAAGGGTAAACCCATATTTCACCAATGATACATATTTTGGGCATGCCAGGAATCTAACCCGGGACGCTTAGCTCAGTATACAGACAAGCTACCGACTGAACTAAGGTGTCGGATTCTATTTTATGTAGTCATGCTTATTCTAACAAAATCAACTTATATTATAAAATGACTTATTAAGCAATTTCTTCGTTAATTAAACATAAACAAAATAAACTCTATCTTAAACAAATGATTTGGTAAAATATTAATGGGTTGTCTATAAAAATAAAGGAGAGCATCTATAGTAAAAAAAAACCTTCCAAAGTCCAAAACAAGTATTTTTATGTGAATAGTTATTGACTGCACTCTGGACGTTTTAATACAATATTAACTAATGAACACAGCAATAATTCTCTTATATCGGATAAATTCTGTTAAGGGCCCAGAATCTCCAAACGTCCTATCTGAACAAAACCGTTAAAAGTATTGTGTTCTGGCAACCCGTATTAAGCAGTCCAGAGGCTACTTGTAAGGAATCACTTTCAACCTAAATTTCTGACACATATTTGAGAAATAAGTATTGAACTTGAGTAATATTCAAACATGTTTTTAAAATGAGAAAAGACTACAATTTCAAGATGATCATCAAAATCGATATTAAATCTATAATTATAATATAATATATTTATTATTCACTAGTTCTTAAGAACTATGTATAGAATCTTTTAATTTCCACGACTAATTATATTTTATCATCATAATCCACATCAAAATAATTTTTTAGTTCAATCTATTGCCTCAGTTGTTTTAATCCTTTCAATTACTAAACATTTTTCAGTTATTTTAACCCTTTCAATCAACTATTTAAATAACTAAGATCAATTGTAAGCCTGTAATGTATTATATATCTCCAGTGAACGGTTATATTTAGTTGACTTGTGATTGATTAGTATCACTAGTTTGAATGGCTTCTTGATTCTGTGCGATTGCCCGCGCGGCGGGGTGTCTCTCTTCGCTTACGTAATATGGCATCATAGCACCACAGAGGTTCCCGTGGCAACATGCGTTCCAGGAAATCAGCTATTTAGCTCAAAGGCTTTACGACACACACACACACACACACACACACACAAACAATAAACTAACACACACAGAGTTCCATTAGACCAATCGATTTTTATATGAAATGAGAATATGAAGGGAAAAGATAAAAAAAATTGAAAACTTTAGAACAAAGGTCCTAATTATAACAAAAAAAAAACGTGCAATATTTTCATCTCTAGCTTATCACACTAACAAATTAATGCAATATTGGATCACAAATAGTATTTACGTAATAAATGTTCGTTTGATTAAAACCAAATCTATTAAAGATAAACAGAACTAAAGGTATGTCTAAACTATAAACTATATTTTAAATTAAAAGCAGGATGGAGGCTCAAAATATTTAGAACAATCTAAGCCCTTCATATCACCAATCTTTAAATTAAAAAATTAATAAATTGGGATGTTTATTGCGGCAAATGTAATTTTAAATATTTCTATAGGAAATACGTTTTTATTAAACTTGTCTCTACATACATGACATAGATTAATCTTTGTGGGCCTTAAGAGTCCCCTAGTCTCCCATTGATGACTATTACCGCATTAAATAATATACATTTGGATGGATTTAAGATTTTAGAAGTGTGTTTAAACATACAATCGTGTTTATTAAACATTTATCTAAAAATGACCAAAATAGAATGTAATTTTTTTTTGCACCGTGTTCAGGTTATACGCATTTGTACTAAACAGGCTAGTGGGTTAAGGATAAGGAAGTTTGAATTTAAAGAAACTTTACCTAAATTTGCGTGGAGGGAGAGTGGAAAATATTTTTTGAAAAACCACTCACAGTACACACGAACGAGATTCGAACCACGATCTTCCTGTCATCACCAGTCTAGAGAGTTTGACAGTTATTAAATAGAAACGTATAGGTCTTGTATAAATCTTAGTAAAAAAATATTAATTTCTGCAGCTACAACAATAATATTAAATAAAATTATAACTAGCACTATTTTTTTCATCTTAATTCTATTATCTCACAGAGAGAGAGTTTATAGATGATTTAATTTTTTTAATTATTCACAAAATGTAATTATATTTTATATACGGTAATGTTCTAGAGATAGCACCTTGAAGTGAATGTCCCTGGTAAAACTCTAAGTATTCTATTAAGTTAATCATATGTCTTTAAGACAATATAGTAATGTAGTAAAAATGTAATTTTTTATATTTTCGACAAAATGTTATGTGCACTAACAAAAACTTAAAAGCTATTCTTGATTACTTCAATACTATGAGTCTTAGACTAATGTCTAGCACTCAGTTTACACAAACTAACCTAGGCATGTGAGAGGAGGAAAGGTCATTTTAATTAAATTTTTCAGTACCCTGCTTGAAAGAGTTTATGGAAAGCGATTGATTGAAAATAAACAGCAGTGTACTTAATAGTGATTAAACCTGGCTTTTCCGTAACATAGTTACCACCCACTCTGTTACTATTTGTTATTCTATATTTAACGTGGCGATAAAAGATTCGTTTTCGCAGCAAGTAAATACATGTTAAGGAGTGCACGTTTTCCATTCATTCATCTAGCACCTATTATTAAATGGAATTATTTTCAAAAGGATAATTCAATGTCAATTACTTTTATTGTAAAGCTATATTATTATTTTTGAATCTCTCAATTTCATTTTTTCCCCATCTTCCTAGCTCTTCATAACTAGGATATGATTTTGTCTAAATTTTTTTTTTTTAACCATGTGTCTCATTTTAACCATATTTCAAAGTAAAATATGAGACACTTGATTTTAGATTTAAATTTAACCCTCATATTTATTTTAAATAGCCAGGTCGCCACCGTGGTTCGGATTCCACGTTAAACTGTAGGTCCTTCATTTCATCTCACAATCACCCTACCATTACACATTAGCGTAAGTGCGTATAACCCGAACGGGTAGTAAGACGCGGTGCTAATAATAATAATAATATTTTAAATACTCACATTGAAGTAAATGTTTGACGTCTTAGCATAATATTAGTATAGTGTTTGCTTTGAGAGTTAAGAGTCTTGGGTTCTATTCTAAGCATAGATGAAAAATATAACATTGATAAAATGTGGGGTTTCTTTTTCACAGTAATTAATCAATGGCTAGGCCGCTAGGGGCTCGTATTTGTGTATGTGCCATGTTTCGGTAGTAGGCGGATGATGTTGGAAACCACACGTGACCACCCTCAAAGAAGTTTGAGCAACGTTTGTAGATTCCAAAAAAAGGGGGTCTGTCACAGCAAAAAGAATATATATATTTATTTTTATTTGTTTGAGATTTTTAAGGTACATTTTCTGAACTGACTTATTATATCAGCACACTAGAATTTCTATGAGCGGTAAAGAAAGGTTTTACCAATTTTGTCTGGAAAGGTATTTTCACCTGCCTTCTAGATTTCCTTTTACATGCCACAATCGACATGGGGCCGATGAATTTACTTACCCTCCAAAATAAGTTGTGCTACGGATTTTTATCACTCAAGAAAAATCCGTCGACCCCACCTGGGTTTGAACCCACGAACATCAGTTTCTAAGGTGAGCACTTTCTTCCCAGACAACCAAGGTGAAAGGTCAACAACAAGCTTATAAAACCATAAGATAATATTAATAAATTAGATGAGGTGAGTATTTTCAAGATCATCATTCTAGTATTTAATATAATTATTATATCACGATTAAAATAAATATATAGCTGTCATAGTTTTGAAAAGTATCTCATTCCTACCCTGATTCACCTTCAGTGTTGCACTTAAGGGTGGGGTAAGGAATGGACAAGCTTCCCCTCCCTCCCTCCAGGTTCAAATAAGTTGCACTATAAAATCGAGCTCTGAAGACGTGTTGAGTAAATTTAATATACATTTTTAAGTCTAATACGCAACTAATTTCAACAATTGGCCAAGCGAGGACTACTCCAAAGATCTTCTAAAGGTATATATATATTTTAATTGCCAAGAAAAAATCACTCCAAATAGCTTCTAGAGGCATATAATTTCAAAAAATTTCTAAAGAATGACCCTTCCAAATATCTTTGATGTCTATTCAATTCTTTCCCTTTTTACTGGAGAGGATCTTCGTACTCCCCTTTGGGTGATTATTTACTTCCCGCTCCCCCCTTAAGTAATTTTCTGGATACACCACTGTTCATCTTAGCTAATGTAGTTATTATTATTATTATTATTATTATTATTATTATTATTATTATTATTATTAGCACCGCGTCTTACTACCCGTTCGGGTTATACGCACTTACGCTAATGTGTAATGGTAGGGTGGTTGTGAGATGAAATGAAGGACCTACAGTTTAACGTGGAATCCGAACCACGGTGGTGGCCTGGCATTCCCCACATTCACAAGAATTCTTGTCAGAGGTGAAGGAAGGGTTTGGTAATCAGATAAATTTGTGCCGGGACCGAGGATTGAACCCCGGCCGCCAGCACAGAAGTCTGACACCTTACCCCTAGACAATCAGGTCACCAGCTAATGTAGTTAACTTGCTTATATTACTTTAGACGTGATGATAGTCATCTGTATAAATGCGCAGGCATGCAGCCAAAGGTAAATAAGAAGGTAAGAGTACTAAGGATCTCCCCTTTCCATATTCCTCTCAGAATTATCATCAAATATCAACAAAAACAACCTATAATTAAAATTGAAACATTACAGTACCTGCTTCGGTGGCCACGAAGACTAAAGATCTACTCTCGCAGTAGACTAAACAGCCAGTGACACGGAGATCGAGGGTCGAATCTGGTCGGATGTACAAGGGTGGTTTTTCCTAAATGGGTTTCCACTCCGCCTCCATTATATAAATATGCCCAACTTATATAGTGCAACATTAAAACTATTCTCTTTCCTGATATCCATGACAGATATTGTCCACTATGGATGTTTGTGTTTGAATATTTGGCAACTAACGAAAGCAATTTAAATACTGGTATTCTGTTACTGACATTAAATATGATTCAATTTTGGTTTTACTTAAAGGTATTGTTATATAGATTTAAATGTTATTGCCATAAGGTAAAATAAAAAAGTGTCAGTGTTCAATAAGAGTAAATAAAGCTGCACACAATCAAAGATAGTGAAATGTGTTGATAATATAATTAGTTTCAATAGTGAATAGTAACGTCCAATAGGTTCAACAAAGAAGACAAATGTGTACTATATAAAATACATGTTTAATTTGCCATTTAGATTGCTCCAAAAATAAAAATAAAGAAGGCAGTAAAAAATTGATTAGAATAAGAAACATTAATAAATAGGCTGGACAATTGTATCATTTCTTTGGTTCATTCACCGACTAAAATACATGCGAAGAAATCCTTGAAATAAATTCAACCGTTCATGTTATTTTTCCAGGTTTTGAATGTTTCATACACCTCATGAAAACAATGTGCGATTTTGTTTGACGAAATCTAATAAACAAAGCGTGATGCATTCTTAGCTCACATTATGGGGAGTAGAAAAAATATTTTCACTGTACAAACATTTTGGCTTAGTTCAGAAATAACAATTTTTCAAACCCCAAAAATGTGTATTATTTATTCATAACTTATTTTCCCTAAATAGGTGTTTTATTACGACTTGTCAATAATATAATGAAGAATGGAGGACAAGCTAGTGAAAAAAGGGGATTTATTTATTTGTGCGAAATGTTATCACTATTCATGGACACTTTTTTTATAAGCTAGAACGTTTTTCAAATCATTTACATAAATATTTTAAATGAAATTAATCTATAATTATGAAATTTAGTATATAAAACCTAGTTACCTACCTGTTCTATTAAATTAAATTTAAATGTTTAGCATAAGAAAACTTGATATTTAATTGTAGTCTATCTTTATTTGTTTTAATGTACCAAGGACGTAAAATAAAATTATAGAAACAGGATATTGTTGTTATAAACTTGTGCTTCTCCTTGGAACTACTAATAATTCCTCACCTTAGGTTAAAGTGAAATTAAGTACTAGAGCCTAGTAAGAGAATATCCCTATAGAATGCAGTGTTGATAACTCACGTGTTGTCTCCTGCTGTGTTCGACTGGGTTGAAGCGCTCAACTCACCACACAAAATGAGAACTGCACACGCGAATTGGCTTTTCTCGACACCGCGTCCTCATTGACTGATGGTGGTGGCAGTTGGGTGGCTGTGTGGGTTCTTCTGACTGCTCCGAGCAAGCAATTGCAAGCGCTCCAGTGAATGAGCCTGGGCCTACTAGTCTCCCTACCCCCCTCACCCACAAGCTCACTCTAATCCGGTGTGGGAGGAGAGGAAACCCATAAATCTTGTTTTAGCTTCAAGGATTTTACTAATTGACTCCCATTTACAGTGATAGCAAATAGGGATGTTTGGCTTCACTGAAAAATAATATGATGATATAACACGTCAATTAAAGTCAACATTTTGCATCCCTCTCTTCAAATGTATTTAAGCTTCGCATTTCTAGTATGTGCTTATAGAGTCGGTGACGTAACAATGGATACTTCCCATAAGAAGTGTACCACGTCTCCTCTTGACAAGAGAACTATCCCAACATCACTAAGATGTGTATGAAAATGTCATGTCCACCTCGGGGCTGAGCTGGTAGCTCACCTGTCCTAACCTAGGTGTCCAGATTTCATCCCAGGAGTTGTGAGATCCAGAATTTGTGTCTGGCTTTGCGTCACTAACAAAATAATATATGTTGTATGATGGGATTGACTATACATATATTTTACGTTCTCTTTGTATCTTTGCTGAAGCATAGCATGGTTAAAGTATTTTATATAACAAATAAAACTATCTTTCATGTATTATCTACGTCAAAGTCTGATCAAGTCTTCAGTCACGAGAATGATTGTTAAGGATCCTCACTTTATAAAGTGTATATTTAACCTTGAGATACTCCTCAAATTTACTTTACATCCGTTACTGTTTCCAGCCTATGACCTTGATCAGGTTTTTATTCAAGCCATATATTTTTCACTACCAGCTAGCTTCATATGCCTTATAATATAACCTAAGACGAGGACAGGCACAACATCCAGTCCCCGACCCTTAATTTATCAATGTGAAGGGGTAAACCCATATTCTCATAAAGGATAAATATTTCGGCCATGCCGAGAATCAAACCCGGAACCCTTGGCTCAGTAGCCAGACATGCTACAGACTGAGCTAAGGTGTCGGAACCTGTTCTTCTCAAATCTTGTTGGAAATAGGATGAACTACGTGTAATCTTATTCTGAAAATCCCTCACTAAATGCATACATAATAGCTTCGGCTATTTGATTCTTACGTGTAATTTATAATATACAATTAAGTGGTGTTCCAAATGCTAATGCTTGAAGTAATTGTAATTTTTAACATATATCGGTTAAATAAAACACTTTAATATATTAACGCCAACACAGACGCACACACAGACACCCTCATATGAAGTCTAATACATAGTTTGTAGGTATTATTCTTAAAAGTGAGATATAGTTGATAAGATAACACGAACATTCTTAAAGTTGGATCATAGAGCTATTTCTAATTTTTACCATTTAAAAATGTAGTTCAAATATTTGTTATTTTTTGCACAGCTTATTTTTAGCTGATATTCCCACAACTTCTGAAGCAATTCACAGTAGTATGTTCTAGAAGAGTGGATTCATTTTCTAGGACCTAGAAGCAGTGGATTTAAAAGGCTATGTCCTCAAATACCTTCATGTTTAGAATATTAAATAAAACAAGTGTATCTATGGTGGTTTAAGTCTAGGTTACATAAAAATACAATTAAGCTTAATTTGTCAACGGTAATCATAAAAGTTCTTTAACTGGTTTCACTTATAGAATATAGAGCAAAGTTATTAACAACTTTTGTTTGTAGCACCGAGTCTTACTAACCGTTCGGGTTATATGCGTATTTATTAATTACTTTAATGGTTTTAAGGATTAGTAAAGTTAGGTTTAGTGGAAGTGTACTCACATTTGCGTGAAGAAAGAGTGTAACACCATTTCAGAAAAACCACCCTCATTACAACTGACCAAGGTTCGAACCTCTATCTTTCCATCGTCGACAGTTTAGTTTACTGCGAGAGTTAAATCACACGACTACCGAATCGGGTATATAAACTAACTACTTAACATCTAATTTATTTTAGTGTGGTTTTATTCAAATCTATGCCGAATTTAAATTAATAATTTTACTTATTTTAAACAAATATTAGTAATATACGTTAAGACAAGTTAATTAAACTAGTATATATTGAGGTATTATCATAAATATGATTTTTAAAGTCATATAAAAAGACCAGATACCTAAATTTTACGTTAAGTTCATTTAGATCAAGAGGGTGACCTGGTGGTCTAGGGGTAAGGTGTCAGACTTCTATGCTGGCGGCCGGGGTTCAATCCTCGGTCCCGGCACAGATTTATCTGATTGCCAAACTCTTCCTTCACCTCTGACAAGACATCTTGTGAATGTGGGGAAAGCCAGGCCGCCACCGTGGTTCGGATTCCACGTTAAACTGTAGGTACTTCATTTCATCTCGCAATCACCCTACACATTAGCGTAAGTGCGTATAACCCGAACGGGTAGTAAGACGCGGTGCTAATAATAATAATTTAGATCACGCACTCAAAAAGTCTAACGAGTGATTAAGCTTGGCGCTACATTTTACCAAACAAAATTGCTGTGAAAGTATAACCCCTCGGGTTATACTATCACACTGCACTTTCCCTCCACGTAAGTGTTAGTACACTTCCTTTACCCGCATTTGCATGGAGGGAGAGTGGAAAGGCCAACTTCAATACACCTGACTGGGCTCGAACCCTGATCTCCTCGTCTTCGGCAGTATAGTCTATTGTTAGTGTAGCGCCTTATACCATGTAGCCACCAAAGCGGGTGTTAACTTATTTGAAGCCTGATTGATGCATGTAACAATACTTTTTACTTGCTTCCGTTAAAATTTGTGGTTATAATCAAGAATATTTAGAATTGATCTTAAAACAAATTAAGTAAAGTAGCTCAAGCTTGTTATTCCCATCTACTTCCAAAATTAATTTTATTTTGTTCTTCGGAAAAAAATTAATGTCAAATATCTTTATTTGAAGTCATGATACTAGCTTATTTTATGCAATGAGAAATTATCAGGAAAATATCGTAATTAAAATGTTTAGTGAAATGAATGAAAGAAAACATAGCATTAATCTAATGTTAAATAATTTCCAGAACCACTAAACTTTTATTTTTGAATGAACAAAAATGAAAAATTAATTTTTTCTCATCATAAATTTGAAGAAAATTCAATCTTTTCAAGTTTCAAGACTTTTCTAAATAAAAAATCATCACCAAAAAGAAAAAAAATTAACTTGATTAAAAAATAAAAAGTTGAATAAAAACAATGTGATTGAATATTATTATATTGTTTATATTGAGGGGCATGTGATAGGATTGTCATTTGGTGGTAAACGGTGCTTAGCGGTTATTGGTGACCAGCATTTTCACAACTTATGTATTCTTACTTTAACACTAATACTTTAAATCTACACGTCGGAGTAGGGCGCTCATTTTTCACTATTAAACTTACTAAGACGTACGCGTAAGTACGCTATGATAGAAAATATTATGACTATATTTATTTTAAGATGGAATATTTGAGTAATTCGTCAAAAAAAACGGTGGTTAGATTTTTTGGCGAAATAATTGGTAAGTTTGACCTAATGGGTATACCTATACAATTTTCAACAAAAGTGATGAGTAAAGTATGTATTTATTATATAGTGAATAGCTACTAAAAATTGGATTTTAAAATACCCAATTCCCTGCTTCAGATGTCATGCCTTGGCACTGACATAAGCATATATAAAGATTATAGACAAATGCCAAGCAAGCCAATACTTGATAGTGAAATGTAACATCTAGTTTAACTAATGGGTAGACATTAAAACGGTTATAAAGTCTAATTTAATGTGACGTAGGCCTAATACTCCACCTAATTAGTTTTGTTGGGGACTGGTTGACTTTTGACAATGACTTGTCGCTGACAGCCGCTGAAGGTCGTTTGTTATCTCGAGCGTTCATTCAGTGAGAAGAGTCAAATCGAGTGTAACAATTTATGCCCACTTGATTAAATTGGCAATTTTGTACCTGTTGTTAGTTCAAGATGCTACAAATTTGTTTGAATGGCCTTATACATTGTTTTATCATCATTACCTGTTACGCAGCTCCTACCTGAAACTAACATCATTAATGGGGATTAATTCGGTGTAGTTGGGTGATACAATCAATACGTACACATCATTATTATTAGTAAAATAGCATAACCTGTTTATATTGTAAATAGTATAGAAAAATTAAATATTTACGAACATTTATAAATCCATAGGTACTATAGGCACAAAATACTAAAAGTTTATTTGTAGTTCACTTTTATAAAATTAAATTTATTAGATGTAAATTTGTAATAAATGATTAGTTGGAGAGCACCAGTCTAGAGTTTTCTAAGACTTTTTTAAATAGTGAATTAAAAATAAGTATTTAATAGGTGATAATAATTACACTATGAGGTGGATAGTAATTTTGGGTTCTGTTACATAATTGTGTATACTCATTATAAAATATGAATTGTATCTTGTAG
Source organism: Timema monikensis (assembly GCA_902151445.1). Taxonomy (NCBI): domain Eukaryota; kingdom Metazoa; phylum Arthropoda; class Insecta; order Phasmatodea; family Timematidae; genus Timema; species Timema monikensis. The sequence goes on along the minus strand of CABFVZ010001389.1, from coordinate 36,159 downwards.
CCTACCGCCAATACTAGGCCTAAGGCAGGGAGGAATAAGGTTAAGTTTACAAAACAAACATATATTAAACGAAATGGATAGATAGGCCAATATATAATATTGAATATGTTAATTTACTCTATTAAGCCAGTCATCTTGTCCATGGTCGTGACACGTTTGACCGTTAAAAGATTAAACTTATTTAAATATTTGAACGAGAAACAACACACAATTTTTAATTTAATTTGAGGACCAATGTTTTTGTAGCAATATGTACACCAACAAATACACAGACAAGCTTGTTCAAAGCAGAGTGGAGCATATTTGTGACCTACCACCCCTACAAGTCCTAAGGCAGGGAAAAGGGTAAGTTTACAACACAAATATTAAATTAAAAAAAATGAGTCGATGCCATACCCAAATATAATAATAAATTACATTTAATGTGAAATAGTTAAGGTTTTTGCAAAGCTAGGCCAATTGACTTGGCCATTCGGTGGTATAGACAATTCATATAAGAATAGACTTATGGGGTTAAACATATTAGACACCAACCCTGGTCAATAGACTAGTGAACACTACTTATACATGACAACTGGGGCAGTTTGCAATTGTCACAGTGACAAGCGATTCAAAACGTTTCCATATGATAAACTTTACGCGAATAACAAACATAAGTGTACCACATAACAATCATACTCTCCTTACGAGAGACTATTAAATACGGCCTTATGATCCTAACACACACAATGTTGCAACCAACAGTACACCTGTCCTAAATAGTAACGTATACTCCATTCACAGTAGGAATTACTCTCTGAAAGGTCTTTTTTCCTACCAATATCCTACTATCTTACTAATATTATAAATGCGAAAGTTTGTGTGTTTGGATGTTTGTTGCTTAATCACGCCAAAACTGCTGAACGGATTCGAATGAAACTTGGTAGGTAGGTAGGTAGAGTATGTCCTTGAATAGAATATAGGACTATTCCCAACCTTTTATTTTACATTGATTTTACAATATTAATGTTTAATTATTTTGCAGGTTAGATAGTGCTGCCAGTCATTTGCTATTTTTATGATAAAAGTTCAATAGTATTTTTTGTGCTTTAGCTTACCTCACCATTTCTTAAAGTTAGTAATTATTAGGTCAAAACTAAAACTTACTCACCATCTAACCTGCAAAATATTTCTACAGAACGAAAAGTTGAAAGAAATGTTGTTTTCATGTGTAAATACGAAGTCACATTTATGAAAAAGGTTCAATAGTATTTTTTTGTGCGTTAGTTTTAATTTAGAACTTTTCTTTACTAACTTTAAAAAGGTGAGGTAAAGTAATCTGGTTTCTTTTTAGGTGCTGTTCAATGACTTCCTCAAATGAGAAGTTATTTTTGTGATCTATCCTCAAAAGTTGTTGAAAGATTCCGGGGAAACGTAAATCGAATTTTTCACAACGTTCGAATAAAGCTAGAATGATTAAAGTGTCCAGGAGCCAGGAAACTTCAGCCCAAGCAGAGGCTAGAAGGCTTAAACAGGCTCAACTTCAGGCAGTACGCAGAACAACCGAAACTCCAGAGCAGTCAAAGCAACGACATCAACAGCACGCTGCTTATCTGGCGTTCCAGCGAGCTTCCGAGGCTCAAGAAGAATCTCGAGTTCGGCGTGAGGAGCAAGCTCAGCGGCAGGCCAGCTTGAGAGCTGCTGAAACTCATGAACAGACAGAGCAACGATGTCAACAAAATGCTGCTCATATGATGTCTCAGCGAGCTGTCGAAACTATAGAGGAAGCCGAAGCTCGAAGACGTGCTGTTGATGAAAGATTGGCACTGTGGCGGCAAATCGTCAATAGAAACACGTGGAGCGTTTTTGAACATGCTGCATTAGAATATGATGCAACTCTTGACTCTAGCAGCCATAGGCTCATAAAAATTAAGAGGATGGACAACGAATGTAGATTATGCGGAGCATTGAAATGGGAGGAGGAAAATCCTGGGATGTGTTGTTCTGGTGGTAAAGTAAATATTTCTCGAATACAGGAACCAGTGCAAACATTAAAAGAGCTTTTCTTATGTGAGAATGAAGAGTCACGTCGCTTTCTGAACATTATTAGAAAATACAATAGTTGCTTCCACATGACGTCGTTTGGTGAAGATAGTGTCGTTTCCATGTCACTACTGGAACGCAACCATGGACGAAGCTGTTCTATGTCACTCGCCTGTAATAATTAGAGAGATGTTTGCAATATTAGTGTGCACTTGCGGACTCTCTAACACTAAACAACTGTGGGATAGATACAAAAAGGCACTTTCAGAGGATATTGCGCATAGATTAAAAGGAGCGAATGATAATTTAATCATCAACAAAGCATTGAAATAATCGAAGATAAGATCATTTCTATGACAGGAAAGGTACTCGCATATTTTGGTTTGCCTACACCACAGCAAGATGGAGAGTTGTCTAGCTATGTAGTCAAAACGCTTAACTACGATGCCACGGCATTATAGGCTCATGTCAATGACATGATACCACGTCTACTTCCTGAGCAGAAACACATTTTTGATACTATCTTGCATTGCATACAAAGTGAAGACGAGGGACTTGTATTCCTCGACGCACCAGGAGGTACAGGCAAAACATTTGTGCTTAATCTTTTGTTGGCACATTTCCGTAAAGATCACAAAATAGCCTTGGTGGTGGCATCTTCGAGCATCGCTGTGACTTTGCTCAGTGGCGGAAGGACTGCACACTTGGTTTTTAAATTACCGCTTAATCTTGCAACCGAAGAAAATCCTAATTGCTATATCAGCAAGAGCAGTGGTCGTGGTGCTCTTATGCAGCAGTGCAAGTTGATCGTCTGGGATGAATGCACGATGTCACACAAGAAGGCGGTAGAAGCGTTAAACCGTAGCCTGCAGGATATCCGTAGCAACGAGACGCTGATGGGTGGAGTGGTAGTTTTGCTCGCGGGTGATTTCAGACAGATCCTACCTGTTGTTGAGAGGGGTACTCCAGCAGATGAAATGAATGCGTGTCTCAAGTCATCACCACTGTGGGCTAGAGTTGAAAAACTTCATCTTACGTGCAATATGAGGGTCCAGCTTTATAACGACCAAGAATCTGGAGCATATGCCAGTAAACTGCTGCAAATTGGAGAGGGTCTTTTACAAACCAATGCATAGGGCAAAATTACTTTTACGACGGAATTTTGCAACCCAGTAACATCGGAGGTGCAGCTCATTTCTAAAGTGTTCCCAAATTTACAAACCAACATGTCTAACGAATAGTGGTTGTGTGAGAGAGCAGTATTGTCACCAAAGAATGACTTTGTAAATATTAGACGGTGTAGTCGGTGAAACAAAGTTGTATACGTCGATAGATACCGTAATGGAAAGTGACGAAGGTACAACCTATCCCGTAGAGTTATTAAACTCATTGGAATTATCAGGTGTGCCGTCCAATTGTCTTGAATTGAAGATAGGCGTCCCCGTTTTGCTGATGCGTAATCTTGATGGACCCAGGTTGTGCAATGGTAACAGAATACGCATCATTTAGCTGGGGAGAAACGTCATAAAGGCTTCTATAATCACAGGGGGATCTAAAGGAGATGAAGTTTTGATTCCACGGATTCCTATTATTCCCAACCACCTGCCTTTTCAATTTAAACGCTTACAGTTTCCATTTAAAATGGCTTTTTCTATGACTATCAACAAATCACAGGTCCAGACTTTAAAAGTAGCAGGAATCCACTTAAGCACTCCGTGTTTCTCACACGGTCAACTGTATGTCGCCTGTTCTAGAGTATCGAGTGCTAGAAACTTACATATACTTGCCGAAAACAACATTGATTATAATATGATTGAAATAATGTTATTTAAAATTTCTGGTTTAATATTTTGTAATTAAAGTAAATAGTAATTAGTGTAACGTAGTATCATACTAATAAATAATAAATATGATGTAATTTTAGCTACGTAGATTACAAAAAACATTATTTCATTTTTCATTTATCTTACTAATTAAGAAGGTAAAAATTTAAAATATTTAATTGATAATTGATAATTTTAATAATATTTATTTCTTTTACTACTATATATTTAAAAGGGAAAATTAAAATGTTTAAGTCAAGTTAGCATCATACGGCAAAATTATTTACAGCTAGAAGTGAAAAAAACGCTTAGATATTTGAAAAAAATAAGTAGTTTATTAATGAATTTATGTAAAAATTAAAAGATTATATTAATTATTGCGGGCGAAGCTGCGACGGGTAAAAGCTAGTATAATATATTTTTGTTAAGGAAAAGACCTTTCAGAAAACAATTCCTACGTTGAACAGATTGACGCTAGCCCAGTCAGCCAAACTCCCGCACTGGACTTTAAGAGTATTAACCTAACTATAATAATAATAATAATAATAATAATAATAATAATAATAATAATAATAATATTTAGCACCGCGTCTTACTACCCGTTCGGGTTATACGCTACCTAACTATAAAAAGGCCCTTTTGATATTACTATAAAGTTTTAATACAAATGATTCCACATAGACCAACAAATTCTACGATTTATAAAAAACATTTGACAAATAAAATATATCCTGGTGCGCACCCAAACTATTAGGATTAAAAGCAAAGATTAACTAAACTAATAACTCGCTTTCTCCAGTGACTAGATCCTATCAACCTACCACATAATTGCAAAATATCCTTAAGTACTAATTATATTTTATAAAAAGGTGATGATTTATTTCCCTCCCAACCATAATAGCTTCCCCTGTACTAGCCTAAAGCAAATTACAAAAGTTACCACAAAATAGGTGACCCCCATTATCTCCAAGATAATCATGTCTTCCCGAAATGTCCACATACGTGATTCCAGTATAAAATTATGATAAGATAAGTCATTAACTTGGGGTTAATCCTCAGCTATGTAGACGTGTGTGTCGGGGAAGTAAATTGGAACAAAATAGAGGGGATTTGTACTTTGTGGAATGCCTCTTTCAAGTCCCAATCAGAGCTCGTGGCAATCAGAATAGGTCATGTGATTCTTCCAACATTCATCTGTCAACATCGACTGCTGAAAATTGTAAGCAAAAAAACTGTGACCATGCTAACTGGCATGTACACAATCAGAATTTTGAATCTGTGCATCACAACCCATTCCTACGTGACGATGGGTGCGGTGGAAGTCTTGAGTATGGGACAATCAGTCCGCTTCTACCGTCACCACGGAAACGACGTCGGCTGGCTTGCCTGTACATCGGCCGGGATCCCCTCCTCCGTGAGTCAGCATTTGTGGTGAGAGGATGAAAGAGAAATATATACATTGATTAAGATTCCCATGAATCTATTGACATATATGCGATATATGACTTTTCACATAATAAGAAGGGCTATTATATGTAGGGGTTCAGACAAAGGCCTAGTAGATACTCTAACTTTTAACAAGCACTAAGTTTGCTTTCTTAGTATGCTACAATATATTATAACGATTCAAGTTGTTAGAAAATGTTCAGACGTTCATAGCAATTAAAAGTCAATTTGTATATTATAACATTTTTTTAAAAATAATGTACAATTTGAAATGGACTAACCACAAGGTATCTATATTTAAAGGAAAGTTATAACAGTAGTAGTGTGACTTTTGGCTAATATTGACAAAAACCATTTAAATTAATGAACTATATGGAGGATGAGATATTTAAATTAAGTGCTCAATTATTCTATTTTAGAGAGGGCTGTGAAATACACTGAGTTTGAAATTCGTCCAATATAGCCTTCATTTACCTTGAAAGTTAGAAAGCTCACCTTATTTGGTTACATTATGATTTACCTTATAAGATAAGACAATAGTGTAATCCGTAAAGGCAAGACTGCTTGCTACCTTAAAGGGTAATGGAGTAGGCATATACATTATATGGAATAAAATCTTACCTTCGAGATATGAATCAATCATTATATTTTTTTAAATACACAAACGTTAAATTAAAATAATTAAGTTTAAAATACACATTTTTAGCTATAGTAATTCGTCTTTTTTTAAATCTGAAAAATGAATTTTAAATAATTGGTATTCTCATATTTTTCTTAAAATTTCTGATAGGTCTAGAACAAAAGACTTGCAGTTTGTTTTAACTTGTACTCCTTTCTTCATAAACCACTTTTTAAAGAAAAATACTAAATTATGAATAAAGATATTATAAACTTTGAAAGACAATGTTAAGAAATTTATAAAAACTTTATTACATAATTTTAGTACTAGGCATATCTATTGAGAAACACGTTTCCTGTGCGCTAAAATGATCCTTACTGTTTTGCGGTAATTTATAAAAGAAGAATGGATATCCAGTGTGTTTAAAAACAAATCGATTAAATAAAAGAGTCAACCATAGAAATGAGATTTTCTTGTTTAAGGATTGTCAGTGAATTATTAGAGAAATTTTAAAATTTACTGTAGAAAATGATGACAAAAATTAATACCTAGTAAAACTAATTTGAGACATTTTAAATATATATTAATACTAACCATTAAAATGGTAGGGTTAAAAATAAACTTATCTTTCCACAATCATTAAAGATACATTGAAATCTTTAAAAAATAAATCTAGCCTTAAAACTTGATAAAAAGTCAACATTAAACAGTCATAAAATAAAACATTAACCGAGTCATTATTAAAACCGATTTCAATACATATTTGTTAAGCTATATGACATGCCACTAAAATACAACTAACAGTCCGGGTAAGGTCGCAATTATCACACATTAGCTCAGCTTCTCCGAATAAAACAATAATTTTGTCTCTCGTCTATTTGGATTAATTTGGATGAGGATTGGATGATAAAAAGATAATAAAACGCATTTTGTTAGCGGTGGCAGTGGTGTCTAATGTCTAAAATACTCACTAAAGAGACTTCATTGTGCAAGCTGTCTAGCTTCACAAAATAAAAATAAAATTTGCTGTGGGGTAGGGTTGAAAGGCCTCCTGGGAAGCAAGGTCAGCCTGCCTGTCACTGTCGAAACTGACACGGTAAGGAACTCAAAATAAATTGATATTAGTACCTAGCCTTTAAATGTCCGATACGTGCTAACAAATAATTTTGAATATCTCATAAATTAATTTAATAATGCAATAGATGAAAACGAATTAATTGATTGTGGGCAAATAGTAAAAATATGATCACGACCTTTACGATTACATTGCTAACATGAAGAATAAAATATTTAAATTCTAAAACCATTCGTCAAAATTATTATAATAAATATGACGCATTATTTTTTGAATAGATCACACATAACAGAATCACAGGTCCTTGATTATTAAATAAAAATAAAATGTCAAGGAAATTATAAAATCAACAACTCAAAGAAATAATTAATTTGAACTAAAGGGGTTTGTCATGTTTGTGGTAGCTTGGGAGACCAAACCAAAAATTTGGTAACTAGGCCACCGAAGGTTGAAATAATAAATGTTCACACCTAGGACACATTTCAGATTCACGGCTCATATGGATACCTACTGGTCGATTAGGCTTCAATTGGTGTTATAAAAAGGGCGATGAAAATATTGAGTTATATCTTATCTGTTACGAAACCACAGGTAACAAGACATTATAAGAAAAACAAGATAAATTACATAGAATATAGTGATGTACCTAATTTCCTACGGCATACAGTGACTATTAGCTCCGTATGAGGGAAGTAGGTAAGTTCTTCTGTTATCAATAATATATGGTTAGTCAATGTCAATATATAGCTATATTGGATACCATACTCGTATCTAAGACCCCAGTAGTCAATTAATGTCTGAGCGATAAACAGTATCAAATTATCAGCGCATAAAGTAACTATAATGCATGTACAAAACTATCATAGTCTAGTTTAGACTTCAAAAGGGACCGAGAAAAATTTATTTAGTTTTCCCCTTGATAAATTTAAAAGCGAACATTTAACAAGTTAAGATTATTAAAATGATTAATATATCTTAACTTCAAATTCTTGATGGAATGAAATGAACGATTCTTTTAAAAAATAAAAACTTGGAACCCCATTGTTTAGGTAAAAGAATATTGTTAAATTTCAGGAGGTGTATATACCAAATGTGACCTAATAAACAAGATTACTTTTTCCTCGTTGGATGAAATTAAAAATTCATTTAATATGACCCACTATTCCTAACTTTAAATGAACAGTTGAACTAGCCATTGATCCCTACTGAGGTTGAATAATAATTGACAATAAGTCATCTAAAAATAAAGAATACCCAATATTCCCGTGTCTAGCCATGGCTTTTATTGCAACAGTGAATAAAGTCACGATCTAAACCACTTTGAGTCCAATCATTTTACTTTCAATAAAAGCTAGCTGACCTCACACAAAATTAGTGATCAAGCAAAAAATGAGAGTAGTAATGAGTAGACTTTATCTAGTCGACCGGAAATGAGAATATTGGAGAGTGTAACTAAGAAATATTTAAATAATGTATTACGTGGAGTATGTGACGTATGACAGTGACATCAAGGAGAATCACATTTATTAAATGAATAAAATTAGTTTTGAATGAATTATAATATTCGTCCTAGACTGATGTGTGTACATTTCTATTAAAATATTGTTTAGTATTTTGTTTGTCATAAATCTGTGAGGTCATAAGAGCATGCCGTGAATAAATCAGATTTGAATGAATATTATTATATCCATCCTAAGCCACGCAAAAAATGTATACTAATTGCAAATCTCGATACGCAGCAAAATAACATCAAAATGGTGGCGCTTCCCCCTCCACCATGCGAGATTGCGTCACTGTTCTCGCTTATTCGCTTATCGTAATGAATTCTTTGATCCTCTAGCTATCCAGTGGTATAACTTAATTTTGGATGTAGAGAATAGATTCTAAACTACAACGCCAAACTGTATTTTTGATAATATTTTTTTATTCTAACACCCTATTATATTCACTGTCACTACTTTAAACTAATGATTTATGTACAATCGATATATTTTGACGACAGCTGACGATTAAAACTTAAACGAACATCGTAGCTTCTCCGAGTCAAAAGTTATACTAATTGAAAATCTCGATACGCAGCAAAATAACCTCAAAATGGCGGCGCTTCCCCCTCCACCGCACGCGATGCGTCACTGTTCTAGCGTATCGTAATGCATTTTTTGATCCTTTAGCTATCCAGTGGTATAATTTAATTTTGGATGTAGAGGATAGATTCGAAACTACAACGCCAAACTGTATCCTCCGATTTTGTTATCATTAGGTTTTTTGGATTGCTCCCGTATAGTAGCAAATTTAAAGACGTATTCACGTCAAAAACACCATATCCAACAATACTGTGGTTGTTATGTTTAATAATGACGTCATATTTAGATGTCTTACGTAGAGTAAGTGACGTCGTAAAAATGTGACTTTTATTCTGACCTCGATTAATGTTGTACCATGCACGAAACACCATATCCACAATACAAGAAACTATTACGAGAAATCTAAATTTTGATCTCAGGTGAGCATGTATGCACCGTAACCATCAATACTCTACTCGTCTTGTTTATTAATGATGTCATATGATTTAAGGTAGTTGTGCAGTATTTGCAACAAAATGAAGGGGAATAATAAAGAAGGTTTTAAATCCTATTACGGGACGTGCAAACCGATAAAAACAATCCTCATCACTGTTACATGCAGACGTTGAGTCTAAAAGAACTCGATGACAAATATATAATGGTATTTTACGATTTCGATACTAGGCAAGATTGTGCTATAACCGACAACTGTTTTATACACGAACCAAATTTTCTTCCCGTACAACATTATTGTGTAAAATGTGAATTTAAAGATAATATGGAAGAGGATTGTGAACAATGCGGGAAACGATCTAATTCCTTTTGGGAGAATCGGGTAGACGGCTTTATCGAATACCTGAGACGACAGAGGTCGTTTGCCAATAAGTTTGTTTGTCTTGAGCACAACTCAAGAATATTTAGTATATTTATCCTAAATAGGTTTATGTCACTAAACTACACCCTTAAAATCATTGTGGACGGAACTAAAATACTCCGCATTACTATGGACTATATACAATTTAACGACAGCCTATGTTTCTTACCTATGCCACTGAGACAGATCCCGAAAGCGTTTGGAGTGACTGCAAAAAAGGACACTATCCCTATTTGTTTAATACAGAAGAAAAATTAAATTATATCGGTGAGAAGCTTGATTCCGAAATATTTGGCACGGATTATATGAAACCAGATGAGCGAAATGATTTTATGGTATGGCACGCTGAAAAGCTAGTGCAGGGGTATATATTTGATAATAAATCAAAGTTAGAGGCCTATTGTTTAGACGACGTAAATGTATTACGCAAGGGTTACTGTACAGTTCATCATCTATTTCTAAATTTTGGTTCGACGGACGTGCTTAGGGAATAGATGACCATCTCGTCGGCGTGAAATCGTTTATTCAGAAAACTTTTTTTTAGCTCCCGATACGATAGCCATCCTGCCCAAAGGAGGATACAGGTGCGGAGACAGACAGTTAACGAAATCCATAAAATGGTCAGTCTATCTGCATAAAACCCGTCCCGATATTCACATACAACACGCCTTCAACGGACGTGAGATAGAAATCCTGGGCAAGAAGGTGGGAGGTTATTGTGAGAAGACGAGAGAGAGAGTTTTAAGTTTGACGGTTGTTTATCCCACGGGTGTACATGTCTTTCAAATCTTGACGTCACTATAGCAGGGACGAAAGAGACGCTCACCGAACGATACGAGTGCACTCTATTGAGAGACCGAACATTTAGAACTGCAGGGTACACTGTAAGAACTATGAAAGAGTGTGACTTTGACAAAATACTAACTGAAGACACGGAATTAGACATTGATATAAAAAGAATTACTCTATGATTTGAACTACTCCGCTCAATCCACGTGATACACTGTATGGCGAACGTTGTTAATCTATGACTCTACACTATAAGTCTAACTCCGACGAGAAAATAGGTTATTTGGATGTATGTAGTTTGTACCCGTGGGTGTGCAAATATTTTAAATTTCCTGTAGGTCATCCAATTAATATTTTATCGCCGACTACTGTCCCGATGACGTTGTAGAGCTAGAGGGTATAAATAAATAAAAGGTTTTGCCTTTTAGAAAATTGCACCACCCGTACTGCCCTACAAGACTCAATCAAAGTTATTGTTTTGTTTATGCTCCTCTTGTGCAAACGAGATGAACAAAGGTGATTGTATACACGACGACTCTGACAGAAATATTACAAGCACATGGATATTAAACGAGGTTCGACTAACCCAAGAAATGGGTTACAAGGTGGTTATAGTGCATGAATTTTGGGAATATAAAATTACCCAGTTCAACCCACAAACCAAAGAAGGAGGACTGTTTGCCTAAATATATAAAGATGTTCCTCAAGATCAAACAGGAGGCGTAGGGATACCCCGTATAGGTAAAAACAGAGGCGGACAAAGACAATTACTTTAATGACTATTACAAAACTAAGGGAAAAGTGCTGGATAAAAACGAAATAGTTAAGACTCCAGGAAAGCACGCATTTGCTAAATTGTGTTTGAACTCTTTCTGGGGACGATTTGCACTGAACGAGAACAAGACACAGACCACAATAGTGAACAACCCAAAATACTTTTTCTCCCCACTCACTACCCTCAGTACAGTGGTTCACAACATTATCTTTCCCAACGACGAGGTTGCTCGCGTCTCGTGGACGTACCGTGAGGAAGATGCCCTCCCACTTGACATGGTCAACGTGCCTATAGCCACGTACGTGACCACCGGTGCACGTAATAAATTATATTCATATCATAGGCACTTGGGTTGGTTCTTGACTTTACTGAGACACTGACTCTATTATCAGCGTGATAAGACCAAATGACATGTACACGATACCGACAGGCGACAAGTTCGGCGATATGATGAACGAACTAACCGCTTACTCTGAGACTGAGTACATTACAGAATTTGTTTCTGGTGAACCGAAAAATTATTCATAAAGTGTGTTTGTTCCCGAGATGAACTAATACAGGTCTACCACCAAGGTCAGGGGTATAACGCTAACCTGTGAAAACACAAAGATTTTGTACTTTACGACTATTAAAGACATGATTTTGAAAGACATGTGACCAACCCTCAAAAAATTAAAAGAAAAAGAGGATCCATCGTCGTCTCTAAGATAAAGAGAAAAAACTATAATATAGTATTCACTAAGCGTAGGAGATTAAATAACAACACATCCGTACCCTACGGCTATAGTTGATCCCATTTTTTTATATCTGATTTATTATCAAACACTCAGAGTGGGGAGGGAGGATTTGGATCGAGCGACACCACTGTAAAATACCGAGACATCGGTCATTAAAAATTTGGTATAATGGATAAAATCAACGCGTCCATTCTCACGTACTCTTTGAAGCAGGATTTGTGTTTAAACACTGACACGGAGTTAAATAATTTTCTTATTGAATTTATTAAAGCATACGACTGTAGATATATCAACCGCGCTTGGGATTTACTCTCTCCCTCTGTACAGCATGAATTGAAAGATTACAAATATTGTTTGGAACATTATAATAAGGGGATAACACCAATAGATGGAACGCCACCTATTAATAGAAAATGTTGTCGACAATATCTAATATCATCGTAGACAAAAAAAAACAGCAAATAGGTGTTATATCCTTTACAATTTGAGTAATGGTCGGCCACGGTGGATACTGACTGTTCTTTTTTTTCTTTACAGTTTTGGTTCCACAATTCTGTCTAGCCATGTCTAATGTCGTCGTAGACTTTTAGGGGTTTAAAGATGAGAACAATAATATCATTATTAAATAATGTACCATTTTAGCTATGTGTGGAAGTGTGGTACATCCCTGGACATTTAAGGACCCATATTCTTTTTCAAAATTACCGCGTCATATTTAAAAACAATGTGATTGGTTTACACTTAATCATCATGGCCTACAGTGGGACGACGGTTATATGACCACCAATCAATTGAATACACTTTTTAAAACGATGATTCTCGATGCTTCTATAATTTATGTTAAGGGGAATGAGAAGAGAAAATTTATAGTGAAAATATTCGATAAAAAAACTTGTAATTGGTATGTTAGACTTGGGTTGTCCCTCCCTGAAAGATTTGGAACAACTTAAATATGATAAATGTTTAGGGCATAAATCTAAAAAATTAATTAATTCTGTACGCTTTCAAATGTAAAGTTTCTCAGCGATCGGTTCGTCAGCGCCACTATAAATTTGCAATCGTAATTTTTATTTTTTTGTTTTAATGTGGCACTAGACACATCAATGCCTGTGTTTGTACACCCTTCCACACTTATATTGGTGGGACCTTCTAATTGCGGGCAAACTACTTTTTTAGAGAATTTACATTTAAATTTAAAACAGGTGTGCAGTGATGATAAATTTGATATAATTCAATGGGGTTTCAGCGAGAAAAACTATATTCCATAGTGATTATCTAGTCACGTCACAATATAAAAATGTGTACTGAACCATTTTGATTTTAAAATTAAGGGTGAACCTCAACTCGTCGTGATGGACGATTTAATGTACAAAGCCTATTCGAACAAAGTGAATGAATTTTTAATCTAGGGTAGTCACCATATAAACCTATCGGTTATTCTAATCACACAAAAGCTTTTCCATCAGGGGAGTGGGTATCGTGACATCTCTCTAAACCCTAAACACATGGTGGTGTTGAAAAACCCGTGTGATCAAACACAGATAAAATATATAGCTAGGCAATTTTTTCTGGATAATCCATCCGAAATACAAAAAAATATATAGGAAAGCGACAGAATCATCTCACGGATATTTATTCTTCGATCTGAGTCAGAACGCGGACTAAAGCCCACGCTTCAAACGGACATATTCGACACTATTTACAAAGTGTTTGTTTCCTCTAGACTACTAGATGAAACTACTCAAGAAAAATAGGCATATGCTGTGAGTGATACGGGTGACACAAGCATTGACTGTTAACATGAGATGTGTGTTACTAATGAACATTATAAGTGACTACTACAATTATTTGAATATTTACTATGTGTCTTCTAGTTATTAATTTGTTTATTTAAATTTATCTAGATTTAAGTGTTGGTGTATCTTCTTAAATAATTCAGTGATTGTTGAAATTGTAACTTAGTCAAAGAATGGGATTGTTTTATAGTTAATAATTAAAATATTGAATGTTCCATGTGCGTTTTCAATCGTGTTTAATCAACAACGTACATCAATATCCTGAAAATAGATCGTGGTTCACAGGGTGACGTGTGGACTGCCCACGACCCCTAGGTTACCCGTTACCCGTTACAATAATGATGCTTCGCTTGAATTTGGTGTCTCCATAAATCTACAGCTCACAGAAGTTATTTTCAAGAGATATGTGGTTAGCGAAGATTTTTGCTAGTACATACTAGATAAACTTATGTGGTTCCTCTCAATAACTTTCATCAGATCCAAACGTATCCAAAACCAAGAGGGTTATCACTTATCAGGCTGTGCGCAACAAACCATTGCAATAACTTTGTATTCTGTTTCACAATGATATTTACCCACATTGACGTTGAGTGATGATGTGGGCCATCACCCCTCGTTTTCTCAAATCTAAGGAGGGCCAGAAAACCACAGGGGCTGATGAAGTAGAACTGACGAACTAACACCATAGGATAATACATAGGCATGAATATTCCCACCCCGGACATGTCACCTATAATGCACCCCAAGAATTTCCTGAATTGAAGTTATGCGATTGCTGACAAATACCTTCGAATGGGAGGGAGGAGCTTGAATCCTGTTAAGAACAACAATTTATTTTATAAATCCGATCACATTAGAGAAAATATTATGTTTACTATAGCTTTTAACCACAAAACAGTGTAGCTCTAAGAAGAAAAATGAAGCAGACAATTGTAATCGCTGTATAGTAAGTGTCTAGAATTGGAGCTACTTTATATTTTACACACAGTAAATATATGTGGACAAAAAAATCATGACTTTCAGAGCTGATATAAATGCAAGCTCCACTTGCTTTAGCAGAAATTTGATAAAATCTTATATTGACGTTGTGGCGTCAGACGTGACACCGATGTGTCGGAACAGAATATTTATTTTTTAGAAGTGGGAGACATTTTTTAGATCCCCAAAATATTTTTTATCACCACGTCTTCTACCTGCTAAGGTTATAAGCAGGTTCTCCAACTGTTCCAATACGACAGAAAAAGTCAATTCATACCAATCGAACTTTCACTACTTTAAGCTTTGAATCAGAAGCTTTGAGATAGGAGTGACAGGTGCGATAAGTCCCAAAGGATCAAAACTGTGGGCAGCGACCAATAAAATGTTGCGTTTGATGGATGGATAATCAAGAGTTTCAACGACACAAGCGAAGAAATCACATGTTTGAATCAATTTCATCCCAAGAACCTTACTACTGAAATCCTATTAAAACCTGCTTTGATAGCAGCATGGTCTAAGGCGTCACTATCATGTTAAACTAGACAGCCGATGACAAAGAGATTGGGGCTCAAATCTTGGTTTGGTGTATTGAGGTATGTTTTTCAAATGGTTTTCGACTTTCACTCCAAGTAAATTTGGGTACACTTTCTCTAGATATAACCCTCCTCAACCTTAACTCATTACCGTTATTAGTATATACGTGTATAACCTGAATAGGTAGTAAGACGTGATGCTAAAAAATAAAAATAGTAAAAATCCTTATTCAAAGAGATGGAGTGCGGAAGACATGAACTTTCAGGAACACTTATAATGAAATTTTCTGGACTAGAGTACCACTTATATTACGTGAAACATGTGATTCAAACATACAATTGAGTTGATCGTGCATAGTATGTAGCTCCAATTCAGTGTCAACAAAGATCGTCACATGATTTATGTAGACATACTTGTCGATTATTTCAGTGTATAAGTACTTATCGGTAACCTACCTATCTCTTATTTAGCCAAAACTCTAGTAGCCCCCACTTTTGGAATGATAGTCAAGGAGTCACAATAAAACAATAGTTTTATTGAAAAACAACAAATTAAATATTTATACAGTAACAATATTTATACATAGTGACTATAGATCCGCCACCTTGTGGCTTCCAGAAAGGATAATATTAACAACTTTCATTTTTAATGAAAAAAAAAATTACTTCTCACAAATCAAGATTCGAAGTAACCCAAGCCTAAACTGTCCTTCCATCTGGTGACAACAATTTGTACAATCAAAAGGTTTCAAAGATAACGCAATAAGCTATTAAACTTTAAGAACTCTACCATCTTGTGGCAACAATATTTGTACGATACAATAACAAGACATAATTTATTTATAAGAGCGCTGCCCTCTTGTGGCAATAATACGTACTATGGCAAAATAGTAGCTAGGAGACACAATGGCAGAATGTAGGAGATGTCTCATGACAACAAAATATATTCGAATAAATTAAAGTTAGATAGTACAATACTGAATATTTAAGTTCTCTGCTTCCTCACAAAATGCTACACTGAAGTAATTAAAGTTATAAAGCACTATACTGATAATTTAAGTGCTCTACCTTCTTCATAACAACAGCAATGGAAATTTAAAGTAATTAAATGTATTTAGTACCATACTAGTAGTTTAAGCGCCCTGCTTTCTCATAACAAGGAAATGTAAATTTTAATGTTGTAAAGTACCATCCTAATAATTAAGTGCTCTGCCTTCTCAGAGCAACACAATGTAAACTTCAAGGTAATTAATGTTATAAAATACTATACTAATAATTTAAGTGACCTGCTTTCTCATAATAACAAAACCTAAACTTTAAAGTTATAATGCACCATACTAATAGTTTAAGTGCTTTGCCTTTATCATAACAACAAAATGTAAATTTAAACTAATAAAGTCGAATATTACCCAAACAATAATTACTTGTTAAATGACATTAACTAATTATCAGTAAGATGGCCATAGCCAGCGCGAGAGCCAAACCAAACGCTAGTTGCTGAGCGGCAAAACAGAGGTTATGTGTAACATCGAGGAAAAACTTACTATCTCCAATAGACAAAGTTCTAAAAGAAACGTGGCCTCACATTAGCCACGCTAATACCAAATATAGATCCTCATCCCATAATAGAGATTTAAATTATGAGCCCAAATAAATAATTTAGAAACGATCACATAAATTAGCCGAGAGGGAATTTTGACTAATAGAAGTTAAGCCCTAACTTAAATTGCAGCTCTCACCTCGTGCTAAGCCCATGATACAACGAGTATCGATACCAACAAATCATCGTCATATATAGCAAGCACACAAAATCACATGCCCACTGATAGTAGGGAAGGAAAAGGGGAAAGGGTGGTGGAAGGGATGAGATTGGACTGAGCGTGGATAGGTCACGGGCATCATGGGAACTAGTAGAATGTGCCAGAACAGTCCAGATGGAGTAAATAATAAATACGCGCGGAGAGCCGTCTTTGCTTATTTTCCTTAGGCGTGGTTTTTCTTTTGTGCAGAAAGTTGAATCCTACCTCCGTTCAGTCAGTGAGATATTGTGTTTTGAGAGAAGAGGTGATGGCCATGCGTGCAGAAGTTGGAGACCAACAGGTCGGAGGGTGAGTATTATGCCATTTGATTGAACTGTTACTTGTAGCTTGTTACACTCTATCCAACTTTTAAGCCAGATACGGTACACTACAAACGTCAAATATGGCCATATTAATTTAATAAATTTCGTGTAATTCAGATGGAAGGGATTTCCAAATGAAACGTTGAAACTGACAATCTTTTAGAGCCTTCCAAATTATCAAGTCTATTCTGCAAATATCAACAGTGGCTACGAAACGAAACAGTATGAAATAAATTAATATTTCTACAGCGTCAGCTTGCAGCTTCGGGCCTACAAACAAAAATTATTTAATAAAATGGTATAAAGAGATACGTGGTACGGATAGATTATGAACAATTCTGAGTGGAGTAGATACGTGACCAGAACGATGAAAAATGTGATCCAGCGTGACAGACAAAGTAAAGGGGAAAAAAACTTTGAATCTACCGTCATCACCTCGCGTGTAAGTTTCCATTGCAACCTTAATATCGGGTCAAATAAAAAACTAAGATTAACTAAATACAATTAAGTAGATGACATCAAAAAGCAGAACATATTTTTTTAAATACAAAAAATGAGCTTAAAAACAAGAAAAAATATACAAGAATCTTGATAAACATTTTCTCTGTGTTTTTTCAAAGTTAAAATAAACATATGACATTTGTAGGTAATTGACTCTTTCCCGTACTGGCTAGAGGAAGGAAATCTCCAGTAAAGTTAAATTCCACATTTTAATCAAGGAATGCATACAAAAGTCCACAAAAATAAATGCAATAAATCACGTTTTTTTAAATGAAAGATACAAATACTTTTGACTTCGGCATACAAACTATATATATATATATATGACCATGAAGAGTCCAAAAACATTTTAACAAAACTAGTCAATTGTTCCAAGTGAACAAAACATTTTACATTTATCTTTAACATAAAAAATAAAGTAACTTAAAAAATCCAAAGACATTTTGGCAAAACATTTTATTTTTCTATGCTAAACTGAAACATTTACAATCACATAAAAACATAAAGACTTAAAGATCCCAACAACCTTGTAGCAAAACCTTTTCACTATATCCAAGTGAAATACATATTTACTTTTACTGGTTTTTTTAAGTTTAAAGCCTAAAAAGTAGTTTTGAATAAAAGCAATTTCAGTAGAAGTGAAGCTAAATTTACGCTGAATATTTACGCTAAATAAATATCAGCCATCGTGGCTCCCAGGCTACCAAATACTTCTCAAGTGAGGCGTGTCCTAATCGTAGTGTAGGCTGAAATACCTATTTTGTTGCATATTTATTTAAACTGCATTATATATTTAATCTCAGTCTTAGTAAAATTTAAATAATTAAAACTTTGTGTTTCTTGATGTATAATAGCTTATGGTAGTGGCTGGCAACCTACAGGTGGCCCGCGGGCCAAATCCGGCCACCAACTGATTTTGTCTGGCCAGCAAATACTAAGCAAACAAACGATTGTGTTTATAAAAATATACTAATAACTAATTACTATATGAGACATATTACATTCAAATTTTTTGCTCAATAGTTTTTTCAAACTGGCCAACCAAACATTTTTAAAGCTCATATGACACGAAATATCAATAAGTCTGCTTACTCATGGTTTATGGTATTACTGGCCAGTACATGAACTAAAATGCACAAAAACAAGAAGTTGTGTTAAAAAATTTGATATAATAGCAAAATAAAATATTTTTTCACATTAATAAATTGATATACGTGTGCACAGATTCGTTGGTGAACATAACACCTAAGATTTATAATAAGTTAATCCATCTATTTTCTCGTATTTGACAAGAATTGAGTTATTTCTAGAGCGTTATGGTTTTTAAATTTCGACCCAGTCAATTTAAAATGAATAAATAATTGGATTTTTGAGGAGAACATTGATTTGAAACATTTCAAGAATAGTACGTAAACCATTTGGCCGGATGGGGCTATAAAATAACTCAATTAAAAGTGTCTCCAAGTGATGTAAAGTATTATATCAAAATATGATATAAGGTTTGGGTATATGTGAATCATTTCTCCAGTCTAAGATTATAACCAAAAAAGTACTTGAATCTTATGGTTGAACTGAATAATTTGTTTTTAAGTGTGTATTGATCGTTTGAACAAGAGCTAGCCGGTGCATGTACTATTGTCATTTAAATGCTTCGTCTTTTCCGTCGTTTACCGCAAAGCTAATTCCTTCCTGTACTTTGGATCTAGACTTCTTTCTTAAAAAAGGATTTTTTTTTCTTTTGATTCTCATTCCATTGTGCACTTGTTTTTTTCGTTCATTATTTTTGATACCACAAAAAAAATTATTTGATTCTGCACTGAATATTTTTTGTGTATCTGAAAAAAAACTAGTTCCAGACGCCCAAATAAATAAATATTTAAGGTAAAATTTAATCTAATAATTGCATTCTTGTTGATTATTCAAGCAATAGCGTTTAGTAAGCTTTTCTCACATATTTTATTATTTACTTTCTATCGTGCCTTCGTTAAAAGAGTAGAAATGAGGAGGGTAGAGATTTTGAGGAAATTAAACCCTATTTTCAGGGAGAAACAGTGAGAAACCATTTTGGAAAAATCACCCGCAGTACATCTAGATGGGATGTTAACCCCTATATACTTACCCGTCAAGCCACCAACACACCCGTCACAGGCGAACAAGAATGACATTTAGTCAATGCTTACACTGATGAGGATGTTCATTTATTAATGTTGTATTTAGTAATATAATGTTCCGTCATGGATTTTTTTAAATAATACAAAGTATTAAACTTAGAAATTTCTTGAAACTAGTTTTTACACACTTTTACTTAGAACTAATAGCTCGTTGCAACGATATCTGCAAATTATCGCTTTAAAGTGTGTTTAAAAAAATGTTTACCGGGAAAAGCTCTAAATAATGAAGCTTCATTCGATTTTATAGTTAAGGGTTTACTCTTCAAAGGCAACATTCAATTGATTTTGAATTTTCATTGTTTAATGTTAAGCAAAAAGTAAGTTTATCTTCTTCATCCCACGATTATAACTTTAAAACGTTCCCTCTTCCAGCTATTTACTTATTTGTTGTATTTTACAACCTAAGTAAGAATTGAGTTATTATTTTTAACCAAAGAGAAATATTTTATTTAACGATATAAATCATAAACAAATCAGGGTTTCCATGGTGATGTAAGTAAATAATGATTGTACAGTTGAGCCATTGAACGCACAGCAGAAAAAATGGAAATTTGCTAGGCAGTGGCGGCTCGTAGCTAAAATTAGTGGGGGTGCTGCTCCAGAAAATGTTTAGCCTTTGTTTTAAAATAGCATAAAAGAAAAAAAAAACATGTATAAAAAGAAAATTTATTCAGGAACTTGATAAAATCTTAACAAAAAAACATGTTTTACTTACTTTAACTTAAATTGTTACAGTTCAATCTTGATCTAGTCTTTAAAAATGAAACCATTCTTCTTGTTTTAATTTGTGCAAAAAGTTCAATAATTTTCTCCTTGATCTCTGGATGACAATTGAGGAAATTTTTCTCCATTGAAAGTATTGCAAGCGTATTTAGTCTTTCCGAATTCATAGTGTTTCTTAAAAAAAGTTTTTATTCTTTTCAAATGTTGAAAAGCAGTGCTCTGCCCCTGATTTCGTCATGGGAATTGTCAAGAGGATTTTGATCAGTTTAGTAATTTCACTAAAAACATCATCTAGATTATTTTCCAAGATAAATTTCAGCAGCTCAATTAATTTGCAATATTCATGAATATCAGTCCTACAATAGAATACTTTTAGTACAGTTTCAAGCTTTTCTTTGTCAGTCATCGGATAAGCTTCAGTGGTCAGAACTATCTCTTTTGTGTTATGTTCATTCTTAAATCTAGTGAAGCAATTCTTGTTGAACAATTTAGCAGCTACTATGTGTTTAGTGGAAGAATGTATGTTCATTATATTAACACATATATAATCACACACTTCCTTAGCTTTAAAGAATCCCCAAAAACGCTCAAATATTTCTCCATTCAATACATACCGTAGAACAAGGACAATTTGAGTATGTTCCGAAACATGTTGTGTCATCAGCCATGACAGCTACAAAGAAAGATTTTCTAATTTCCGTCCTTATCTCCTCATGGTATATTTGTAGCAGGCAGTCGAGTATCTCATTATGAATAGTCTTAGAAACACATTTGAAGACTGCACTGCTTTCTAAGTGATTCTTAAAATCTGAATCTAATTTAGATGCAATATTTACTAATTATCTAAATACCCCTGGATTTCTGAATCGTCTTTTTCATCATGTCCACGTAAAGGGGTTTCAAATTTCCACAAAAGTAAATGCATTCTATTATTTTGGACAAAATTTTACGGTTCTTTTAAACTTTTATATTATGCTCATTGATTGAAAGCCTGTTTGCCTCACTAAGTTTCTCCTTAATACTAAAGGTTCCTAAAAGTGACTGTGAAACAACATTATCAACGTGCTTCTTTGACTTCTCATGCGTTTCAGTTTTTTCTTTCCTTTTGTTTATATTTCTAAAACCATCTTTTGTCCACGGTACATCACCTCCAAACAGCAAACACGGGAAGAAATACAGTGCCTTTTTTACTTCACAGCCACAAAGCCAACTTTTCCGTTGGTACCATTCAGAATTAAAGCTACGAATATATTTCTTGTTGCTATTGCCTGGCTGAGATATTAGAATATCAGGTGTTGAACGACCATTTTTCTTAACTGTAACTTTCTCATGGAGAGATAGCTGTGAAAACTTAAGCTGTTGAAGTTCACTTACAGTCAAAGAACTTATTTCTTGGGGATTCAAGGCCATGGTTAAAGTTTTCTGTTAAATAAAAGAATCGAAAAAAAAAGAATCAAATAGAATAGCTGGAAGCAGAATAATAATCTAATACTACACTCTTCTAAACTTTATCACATTCAAGAATATGGTACATGGTTTTTAAGCACAACACACGCCGAGAAAAAAAAAACACTTCCTTTCACCATCACGCCAGAGCCGGTACTGCGAGAACAACAGTGCTCTCTCTACCTGTCAGACCTACCATCCTCCCCACCCTCTCCAATGTGCACATGCGCACAACAGTCAAACACCACGTTGCTGGCACTGTGAAGCACACAGTTCCATAAAAAGATTTTTGTATCTTTTTCATAAACTGGGGAATGGCTACTGAAGTACTGACATTAAACTTAAGGCATATATATTGTACTACAAAAAGAAAGAAAGAATTAAAGAAAAAAGGACTCATTATATTAAATGTTATCGATAATATAAAGTGGAAATAGGGGGTGCTGCAGTTCCGCAGTGCCTATACATGAGCCACCACTATTGCTAGAAAAATCCGACTTTCTATGGAAGCTACTATTTTGCCGACATCTTGAACCCTTATCTTTTAAATTAGTGAATGTTTGTCAAAATTGGTTCAGCCGTTTCCTCATAATTTCATTTACCGGAAATGGGCTATCAAAGAAAATGTGAGAGTGAGCGTGAGTATGTAAGAGTGTGAGTGATTATGAAAGCGTAAGTGTTATAAAGTGAGTATGAAATGGTGAGTCTTAGAGATAAGAGTGAGCGAGTGAGTGTTACCGAGTGAGTGTGAGAAATAATGTGTGAAAGGGATTGAGTGAGAAATATAAGAAGTGTGTGGTGTGTGTGAGAGAGAGAAAGATTGCTTGTGTGTGTGAAAGAGAGTGTGAGAGTATTTTCGCTAAATTGACTACTTAACCTTTTTAATTTGCTAATTATGGTCAATATTGTTTATTAAAATGCGAATTAACGATAATAACATTCCAATAACCAAAATGTTTCCCCAGTCTAGGAAATTAATTACCTCTGTTAAAATATAACTAGGTAAAAGATGTGCTAGGACCAGCTATTATAAAATCCATTTTGTGATCAGAGATAAATATTTTAAAATAAAGAAGAAGGAAAAGTATACATGAAAACAAATTTATATATTTCTAGACTACTATCAATGGTTTGTTTAGTATGCATAGATTTTCCCCATAATTTTGTATTTTTTTCCATCGTACAACTTAAGTAAGTGTTGAGTTATTATTTTTAACCAAAGAGAAATAATTTATTCACAGGTAAAATACTATGCACACATAAGGGTTTCCATTGTGATGTAAACAAAGAATTAAAAGCTGAAAATGCTCTGATAAAATCAGATTTTTGTTGGAAACTATCGTTTTTCCCGACATCCTGGACCCATAACCTTAAAAATAAGCTATCACTTGTCGAAATCGGTTGTCATTTTCTCTCAATTTCAATTATCGGAAATAGTCTTATCAAATTATATATAAGACTATCCCCCTTCCCCGTAAAAAAATATTGTAAAGAATCCTGTAAAACAAAGCTTCAAATCATCCATCATGTCAATATATAAACAAATTTTTTTTTACTTATTTTTTTTTTTTAAATACAGTCCTACCATCACTGTATAGCCTTCTCCCTCTTTTTATCCTCCCTCCTATTTTCATCTCATTCCTCTATAATTTTGTTTGCTCTAGGCGCGAAAGGAATTGTTCATACACCAATCAAACAAATTGTTAAAATCAAATTAATTTTTCAGCTTCCTCCACTTTCATTTACTCCCCTCGTTTCCCCAATTTTTT
>CABFVZ010001389.1:0-11793 GCA_902151445.1 Timema monikensis | reverse complement strand
TTTTCCAACGACTATATAATATACTATCGAAATTTTTATGAGGAATAAATTAAATTTTCTAAATAAAATATAGCCTATACTACTCACTGATAATGTAGCTTTATATTGGTGAAAGAATTTTTAAAATAGGTCCATTAGTTTTTGAGTTTATCCATTACAAACAAAAAAAAACAAAAAAAATCAAATCTTTCCTCTTTATAATATTAGTATAGAGTTAAGATAATTTGATCGTTTTTGAGCTTATAATACTTACCAAAATATATTTAAACATCATTTTATCATGCGTAAAACAAAACGTAGAAAATATTTTCATAAACTTAACAACTTAACCTTTTAATTTTTGAATTATGCTAAATATTATTGAATTAAATGTGAATTAACGATAACAACATTCCAATTAAATATAAATGTTTCCCCAGTTTAGTCATCTCAATTTAGATGTGTTATGACCAACGTGCTATTATTTGCTAAAATGAACATCAAAATCCATTTTTGAATAAAATGAACATCAAAACCCATTATTTGAAAAAAAAATTAACACCAAACCTCATACTTAGATAGTTAAAATTGCTATTTTTACACATTCAAGATCATTTTATAGTTTTTGAGCATATAATACATACCAAAACATATCTAAACATAATTTTATCATGCGCGAAACAAAATGCATATCATATTTTCACGATATTAACAACTTAATCTTTTAATTTTCGAATTATGCTTAATATAATTGATTTAAATTCAAATTAACGATAGCAACATTCCAATAAATAATAAATGTTTCCCCAGTTTAGGAATCTCAATTTAGATGTGCTTTGTATGACCAGCATCCAAAGAGAAATATATTCATCCAAAGAGAAAATTGTGATGTGTTAGAACCAACAAATAAAGATTGAGTTATTATTTTTGTGCGTATAGCCCGAAGGGGTAGTAAGACGCGGTGCTAATAATAATATTAATATTATTATTTAGCCAAAGATATATATATTTTATTTAGAGATGTACAGTCATTCAGCTAATAGCGGTTTCCATGGTGACCAAACAAATAATGAGAAACTGAAAACTCTCTGTGAAAATCGGATTTTCTTGGAAAACTACTTTTTTTCCCGACATCCTGGACTCCTAGCCATTAAAATGAGTGATCGTTTATCAAATTATGCTCTGTAATTTCCTCGTAATTTCTAATACCGTAAACAGGCTTATCAAATTATATAAAAGATAATAAAATAACTATCAAAGCATATAATAAAAAGCACAATGTAGTATTTTTTTTATTCATAATGCACGCGCGAATTAAAACGAAAATAAATATTTTAGTGGAGTTGATTACTTTACCTTTTAAATGTGAATTATGGTCCATTTTGTTGATTTATATTCGATTTAATATTAAAATTTTAATAACACAAATAAAGCTCCCTCAGCATGATTAATTTTTAAATCCAATCAAAGAACATTGGTAAAAGATGTGTTTGAACTTGCTATTATAACGGTAATTTTCTGATCAAATAGGGAAGAGAAGAAAAAACAATACCCAGAAACAATATATGATATTTTTGGTATTTAGAAATATATATATATATATATATTTTTATCTTTTGCACTATAATATATATATTTAAAATAAAAGTTGATTTGTTACCACTTTTTAACAAAAAAATTTTTTTTTATATACCTACATTTTATACAAAAATTCGACATTTATATAACTATACCCAATAATTTTAATTGCAAAATATCAGGGTATATATATTACATAAAATCGGTAAAGCAGTTGTGAATCTGCACAGTCAATTGAATTAGTATAAGTAAAAGCACTTCAGTAAAATTATAATGTAGGGTCCTACTGCTAGATTTATGAATATTTCTTGAAGTAGATTGAATATTATCAATTCTTTATTCAGATTCACAGAAATGGGAAAAAAAAAAAAATTCAAAAGTTTTGATGGATGATTTAAGACTAATAGTTGTAAAAATAATGAACTATTTATACTATTTGATTCATAAATTAAATCTATTTTTAACTCTTATAAACATTTTTACTGTAAAATGTGTTTGGTCTAACATTTTTTCAACTATCTTATTTGTTAGGTTTTGGGTTTATTTTTCCTAGTATAAGGAAAAATATAAATGTATACAGATTAATAAGTTAGGTGAGTTGATCTTCAAATTAGTCGAAAGAATAAAATTATATTTCCAATGAAATAATTGTGAATAATAATATTTAATAAATATAAATAATGTTGATAAATAAAACACAAATCTCCTAGTATAATAATGATACTTTAAGAATAACATTATTAGGGTGACCTGGTGGTCTAGGGGTAAGGTGTCAGACTTCTGTGCTGGCGGCCGGGGTTCAATCCTTGCTCCCGGCACAGATTTATCTGATTACCAAACCCTTCCTTCACCTCTGACAAGACATCTTGTGAAAGTGGGGAATGCCAGGCCACCACCGTGGTTCGGATTCCACGTTAAACTGTAGGTCCTTCATTTCATCTCACAATCACCCTACCATTACACATTATCGTAAGTGCGTACAACCCGATTGAGTAATAAGACGTGGTGCTAATAATAATAATAATAATATCATTAATTAAAGGTTACTTCACAATATAATTTTTTTTAGACGAAAATAATAAATTCATTTTATTTTTATGGCCTAAATAAATATGTCTATATCTATGATTAAATGTGTAAAATGATCGGAAATAGTACATTTATTTAAGTAACATTTATTAATCATGTTTGCTAGTCCAAAAATGTTATTAAACTATTAGAAATTTTAAGAAAGTGAGGATATATATGTTCGTACGTACGTATGTATGTATGTATGTAAGTTGGGATGTATGTACGTTGGTATGTATGTATTTTGTGTAATACAAACAGACGCACCATCATTTCAATACTAGTAACTAAAATTTGTTTCGTAATTTTGTACTAATTTTTGTCGAAGTATTCAAGGGCCAGACCAATCCATTCTATGGGACAGACCTGGCCCAAGGGCTATAGTTTGTGGACCGATCATTTAAATAATAAAGAATAAAGGTCTGAGATGGAAAATTTGAAATATATATCTGTTTTAAGCATTCAATCTGTCCAAGCAGCTGTGGCGTTTTGTTTACGATCAACTTGTCCTTGCCATTTTTAAACTAACTTTAACTAACCACGTCAACTACTACCAGTGTAGTTATCACTTAACAGTCATTCTGATAATTATCTCGGGAATAATTAAACGTCAAATAATTCTTCGTTAACTGGGAGATTACTTCAATTACAAGTGGCATTTTAAAAGAAACGCATGTCTAGACCTTGTGTTTTTTCATTCTTTTATATGATATTTTATGCTACTAATGTGTATGTTTATATAATTTATATTGTTTTAAGTATCCTTTTATTTCCAAGCTACTCAAGTATTTTAGCAGCAAGCAATGTTCCTCTGCATTAAAATAATATAATCTTTCTTGAAGATGGTAATTGAAAATGGGAACTCTTTTAAACTAGATTGCCCTGTTTGAGCGCACAAGGCAAGGCCTTAAATTATTGGTATTTTTAAATTTCAAAAATACATTGCAAAAGACCACCAAATTTACATCTCAGTGTATCAAGAGTGAGGTTTGTACTGGCAAATGCCCAGTGGTTCTCTGAACGAGAATGATCTTAGGAACCGCTGACCATGCGCAGGATAATGAGAAGAATTATTATTATTAATATCGCGTGCTACTACCCGTTCGGGTTGTACACACTTACGCTAATGTGTAATGGTAGGGTGATTGTGAGATGAAATGGAGGACCTATAGTTTAACTAGGGATCTGAACCACGGTGGAGGCCTGGCACTCAACACATTCACAAGTTGTGATTAATACACGTCTTGTCAGAGGTGAAGGAAGGGTTTGGTAATCAGATAAATCTGTGCCGGGACCGAGGATTGAACCCCGGACCCCAGCACAGAGGTCCGACACCTTACCCCTAGACCGCCAGGTCACTCCAACGAGAAGAAGAAAAATAATCACCAAATATTTCATTATTTCCATTAACTCTACCAGGCAAAATGTTGGTAGTGGAGCCTATATATATATATTAGAGAACGTGATGTTTTATTATTTTCAGTTTAGTTATACCTCCATAAAAAACCATTGGAAATGTAAAAAGGTTGGACAAGTACGTACAGTACATCCGCAACATATACCACCCACAAACAACACTAACTAATAATTCATACTTCATAGGCAGTGGCGCAGGAACGGGAGGGACGGGGGTACGGGGGTAAATTTTCCAAAAAAAAATATTACATGGTAAAATTTTAGATAATATAAAGGTCTTGTTGAGGCAAGATACAAAGTTCACACTAAGGTAACATAACAAAAATAAAATGTGTTTGGAGCACACATTGAAGAAATTTTGAAAACTCTGATAGATATACCAGCTACATCAGCTACTGCAGAAAGAAGTTTTTCAAAACTTATACGAATAAAAAAACTATCTAGACTAAATCACTTGTGTGTGCTGAATGCATACACTGAGAGGCTCAAAAAACTTGAAATTTGCAAAAATAGTTAGTGGTTTAAAGCTAGTAACAAATATATGGATACAGTGTATGGAAAGCTACTTTAATTTTCAGTGTTTCGAAATTTTTTGCTGAGCCACATCAGATATGATTTTTCTTGATTAATTTTGTGTGTATTAATTCTAATGTTTGGCATGACTAAAATAAATGAGTAAAATGCACAATGGAACCGTTAAAATACAGGTATCCCTAATCATACGCGATCTCGCTTTACACGTTTTTGCTATAACGCGATTAAATATTTTTTTAATACATGGCTGGCTGTAGTTTTGCAGTCACCCTGTGCGGTGGTGGCGTGACCTTTTGCACGCTAAATTCCAGTGAGGACAAAGGATATTACTGTACCCCACATAGTTTGGTGTTAAGGGGGTGGTATTGACAACTTAAGAAATTCATGGGCCGATGTTGAACAGTCCTGTATGAAGGGAGTTTGGAAAAATATTTGGTCTGAAGTTTCTGATTATCATGATTTTGATCCTGAACACGAGCTTTCCAATTCAAAATATGACATCTTTGACAAAGCAATATGTTGGATTTGAGCACGTAGAGCAGGCAAATGTGGATGAAATGCTCATATCCCACTTAACAGAACTCACCAATGAAGATCTTCTAGGAATGGAGGCGGTATAAATAATGAAGAGGAAGAGCCCTATGTTGTTGAGCTTATCAAACAACTTCAACAAAACAAATTTCTGATTTATTTCAAGCACATTGACAATGCAATTAGTATCATTGAAGAAAATTACCCTAACATGTGTAGAAGCACCAACATTTCCACAGAGATTGAGTTATTTTGCTTGCTACAAAGAACGCTATATAAGGAGAGGAATAATGCTGCCCGTCAGCTGAGTCTTGATCATTTCATCAAAAAAGTTGAAAATCTTCAGTTTAATGACCCAGGACCTTCATAACAGCAAGAGCTGTCGGGCAAGAGCCTTCAAGAGAGCAGGAGCTTACCATCCCAGAGCATTCCAAAGAGCAAGAGCTTTCAGTCCAAGGGCCTTTAGAGAGCAAGAGCTCACGATACCAGTGCCTTCAAGAGAGCAAAAGCCTATCGTCCAAGGGCCGTCAAGAGAGCAAGTGCTTACCGTCCCTGAGCCTTCAAGGGAGCAAGAGCTTACTTTCACAGAGCCTTCAAGAGAGCAAGAGCCTATCGTCCAAGGGCCTTCAAGAGATCAAGAACATACCATCTAAGGGCTTTCAAAAGAGCAAGAGCTTACCATCCATGAACCTTCACGAGAGCAAGAGCTTACCGTTCCAGAGCCTTCAAGAGAGCAAGAGCTTACCACCCCAGAGACTTCAAGAGCGCAAGAGCCTGCCATCCCTGGGCCTTCAAGAGGGCAAGAGCCTGCCGTCCCAAGGCCTTCAGGAGAGTAAGAGCTTACTGCACCAGGGCCTTCAAGAAAGCAGGAGCCTCAAGTCCATGGGACGTCAAGAGAGCAAGAGCTTACCGTCCCAGGGCCTCCAAGAAAGCAAAGCCTGGCGTCCAAGGGCTGTCAAGAGAGCAATAGCTTACCATCCCAGAACCTCCAAGAGAACTAGAGCTTACTGTCCCAGGGCCATCAAGAGAGAAAAAGCCTACCGTCACAGGGCCTTCAAGAGAGCAACAATCTACCGCCCCAGGGCCTTCAGGAGAGCAAGAGTCTACCATCCAAGGGTCATCAAGAGAGTAAGAGAGGGATAATCCAGATTTGCCAGATCCAGTTCATATTTTTATAAATCCTAAAAATGTTATCCCCTATAAAAAGTACACGATTTTTTTACCCTTTAAATAAAAACGTTCCTGCGCCACTGTTTATAGGAATTTCTTCAAAAAACACATAAGAAAAATATCTACTACAGACATTCATTTTTAATATAAAATTAATGCAAAATATCTTACAAAAATCAAAGAAGTGCTATCAAAAAGTCCACATAAGCAGCAAATTATTCATATTTCAATAACAATTTGAATAACTAATCCAGCCCAACACATAAAAAAACACAATTACCACATATTATTATTAGCACCGCGTCTTACTACCCGTTCGGGTTATACGCATACCACATATTAAAAAATAGGCCTATATATAACATAAAAGTACGGTTGCGGTTTAAATTTGATATTACAGATTAAAAACTGTACAAATACATCCCATTTGATAACAACACATTATTAAAATATATCATATGTAAAGTATAATTAAATACCTTCAATATATTTACATATAATGTAAATACTGTAAGGAAATGTTAATTTTGCTAGTAATTCGAAAATTGTATACATGATACTTTAATAATATAAATATATAATATAGTAAACAAACAATTCTACATTTACGTATGTAACGCAAACAATTTTAACATTATTTTTTGCAGGAATGCCTCCTAAATATTTGACGGCCCATTTTTTAAATAAAAATTCCCTAAATACCTATACCTGTGTAGTACTTTTTGTTATGTACTGTATAGTACGTACCAGCGAAAAATACACAACCGGGACATATTTTTATATATTTTCTTTTGAGTATTCACATGTCATTATTTATAATTTAAAAAAATTTCTGTTGTCGGGAATGAATACTTATTTTAGGTTATACAGGATGTATATTAATTGGTATCAAATATTCTAGGGGTGTACTTCTATCGACCAAACATTAAGAAAAGGTCATATAAACATGGGTCAAAAAATGAATAATTTTAGAGTTATTAAAGTTGTTCCTCAAATATGGATTTGTTGTGAGTTATCCATTAAATGGCCTGATTGATCACCAGCTTTGAACCCAATGGATTTTTTTCTCTGGGGACATTTAAATTTCATTGTTTACTCGACCCCTTTTTCTTGCTATTGACGTTTTAAGAGAGCGTATCGTAAATGGATGTGAGCAAATACGTAAAACCCAAGGTGTACTCAACAGAGTACGACAAGTATGGAACGCAGCCCGCAGGCTTAGAGAATTCATCGAAAATGGACACCATTTTTAACAGTTATTTTAACTAAATGTTCTGTTTTCTTGTGTTTGGGGTTTTTTCTGTTAAACTTTATTTTTTATAGTTGCTTTACTTTTTCTGTTTCAACGCTCATTAATCAAACAGTAAAATTACTTCAAAGTAAGAAACTGTGCGTTTCTATACACATGTTTATATGATCTTTTCTTAGTGTTTGGTCGATGGGAATATGCCCCTAGAATATTTGACACAAATTAAAATAAACTCTTTATAAATTGCTTAACCACAAAGTATGGTAGATATATATTTTAAAATAAAATATATTTTATTCCTAATTCTATGCTATACAATTTTTATTTACATTAAATCAACTATAATCTATTTGAGTAATCAATTTTTAGAAGAAAATATCAATTATTCTATATATAGAGGCTGGATTTCTTTGAAATCAGGTGGTTCAAAGTATTTATCTTAATATTATATAGAATCGGGTTGCCAATTATTTAGAAAGAATCCCTGCCACAAATAACTTGGTTTTGTGTTTCATACTTACATGTAAAATATGTATTTATTTTAAATTGTAATTAGTTTATTGTATATAGATTTTTGTATAATAAATACAAATATTGTGTATACAAATCTTGAATTACTAGTAAAATGAATATTTTTGCAGTATTTACATTGAATGAGGTGACCTGGAGGTCTAGGGGTAAGGTGTAGGACTTCTGTGCTGGGGCCCGGGGTTCAATCCTCGGTCCCGGCACAGATTTATCTGATTGCCAAACTCTTCCTTCACCTCTGACAAGACGTGTTTTAATCACAACTTGTGAATGTGTGGAATGCCAGGACTCCACCGTGGTTTGGATCCCACGTTAAACTGTAGGTCCTCCATTTCATTTCACAATCACCCTACCATTACATATTAGCGTAAGTGCGTATAACCCGAACGGGTAGTAATACGTGGTGATAATAATAATAATGATAATAATAATAATAATAATAATAATAATAATACATTGAATGTAAAAATATTATAGTTATTTAATTTTCCTTGACATAAGATATTACACTTTTCATGATTTGTTTTTATCAATTAGTTTGTATTATTAAAGTATTTGATTTATAATATTAAATTAAAACCACAACTATACTTTTATTTGATATATTTTTTATAAGTGAGTTTTTTCTTTTCTTTTTGTTGTTCTGTGTTGTTAAAGTTTTCATTGTGATACGAGTAGCTAGGTGCTTGTGATAACTCATTGATATATTTTCTTCTGTATTTGTAAAATATTTAGCAATAATTTATATTAACAATAATAACACAATATTCGTTGTAAATATTTTTTATTGATGTAAGTTTTTCGTTGTACTTTTGCAGCGGTTCTTATGAAGTATGTATTTTTAGTTAGTGTTGTTTGGGGTGGAATATGTAGTGGATGTACTTGTCTAGCCCTTTTTACATTTCCAATGTTTTAAGGAGATATTAATAATACTAGTTAAAACAAAACAAAATAATTAATTCTAGATCATTTGAAATATAAAGTGAGGGCTATGCATTACGGTTATATTTTGAAATAAATCATTTTTATAATAAATAGTTATGCTTATATATATATTTTTTTTTAAGATAATAACGAAGTAAAGAAATAATTATTAAGTTGAAACTACTTCAATTTATCTTTGGGAAGGTTTTACAACTGGTGACCTTGGTGGTCTAGGGGTAAGGTGTCAGACTTCTATGCTGGCGGCCGGGGTTCAATCCTCGGTCCCGGCACAGATTTATATGATTACCAAAACCCTTCCTTCAGCTCTGACAAGACATCTTGTGAATGTGGGGAATGCCAGGCCTCCACCGTGGTTCGGATTCCACGTTAAACTGTCGGTCCTTCATTTCCTCTCACAATCACCCTACCATTACACATTAGCGTAAGTGCGTACAACCCGAATGGGTAGTAAGACGCGGTGCTAATAATAATAATAATAAAAATTTTAAAACTGAAAAGAGCTTCGCTTAAGATAATTTTGTTTCAACAGTGGTGAAAAATACTTTTTTTTTTATTTAGCACCGCTTCTTACTACTCTTCCGGGTTATATGCTTAAGTACTAATTACGCTAATGGGTTAGGTATTGGGAAGGTTGAATAAAGAGGAAGTGAACCCATATTTGCATGGTGGGAGAGTGGAAAATCATTTAGGATAAACCACCCCCAGTTCACCCAACCGAGATTTGATCCTTGATCTCCCCGTCTTCGGCAGTCTGGCTCAACATGAAACTAGAGCGTTAACCAACTACGCCACTGAGGCGGTTGTGAAAATAATTAATTTGGGATTTATTACATTGTAACATATTATGATTATGTTTTGACTTAACACTATTGAAGATATGCACAGAAGTAAAGAATATTCATATCCTCTTCACAATGGCCCCAACAGTTCTGATTAGCGTTTGGCGGAAAGTCTGATAGGGAGACCCAGTTTTTTTTATTCCATGTATGATAATTGTAATAATGAAGGTTATGTTTTCATATTAAATATGGTTGTATTCTAAAGTTTTGCTGACCTCACGATTACGATTCCCGTTCAATACACATATTATATTTTAAGTTACTTCTTTGGGATCCTTTTAGGGATTTCCTTTGTTTGGATCTGTCGTTTATTGTGCTTCATTCCACCAGTACCTATGCGTGGCATCTTTACTCGTTTTTTGGCATCGTCCATGCCCTTGCAGTTGGATAAAGAGTTCCATCAATTTCTTGCCACTCCACTATTTCTTCCAATTCTTTGGAATCATGGACTTAATCATAAACAACCCTCACGGTTTTTGGCCTTATGTGTGATGGAGGTGTCTGTGTTCGAATGCTTCATCAACCATTGTTATTATTGGCTCTTTGTCATGGTTTTGACTGAGGTGGTTGACTCTAACCCACAATATTGCCAAATTTTCTAACTTCTGATGGTGAGGGTTAACCTACCCCCTCTCTATTTTGATTATTGCAACGATAACTGTGTATTACAGATACGTGGTTGATTATTTAACTCTTGTGTACTTTATCCATGCCCTGAATTTTGATAAACCCCAGATAAACTCCAATAATTTCCCCCTGACTCAGATGGGCTGCCAATCTGGGTCCTTTGTCCCTGAAACCTGCTTTACCGGCTGTATTGCTCGTCAAATGCTTCCATTAATATGTGCGTGAAAGGGATAGTTCTCACATCTGCCGCTGTTAAAATATTGTGTACGTGCCTTAGAAAATGGTATTGTATATGACTCAACAGAATACCCTCTATTTTGCATGCAAAATAATTGCCTGTGTCATTATTTAGTGTAAATATGACCCCATAGAGCCGTATTTCCCCTCATACAGTCCAATTAACATGTGCTTAGAAAGTATTAGATCTTGGTGGTTAATAATCCAATATTTTAACGACAAAACCTCGCGAGCCCCCACGTAGCGTTCTTAATATAACTATGCATATCTGCCTAGCGAGTAGGCTCACTTTAGAGTCCTGGCATAAACACATATGATTTGATATATCCGGCATTGCAGTTTGTACATTCCTGTCAACTCCATGTATATACTGGGCTACAATCATTCATCTAACGCCACTATTAAACTTGGTCTTTCGCCCCTTTAACCCTTCACATGTGATGTTATTCATTGAGGTGTCGTTGACCAGGTGCCACTCCCCATACTACTCCTCCTCGGAGCTGTTTGTTATCCTGTATCCCTGTCAACGAACCAAGTGTTGAGACCGGCTCCTCTCATGTAATTTGTCATTCCGTGGCTAATTGAATTCATTTGTTATTTCCAATAAGCTCTCTTCAATATTATTCTAATTGTTCTTTTTGTCTCTCACAGAATACAACTCTTTTAATTTATTGCGATTTGCTCCGTCTCCAACTGAGTTTGGCATCCCTCAGAGTCCCTTACCACCTTTTACACGTCAATTAGTCATTCTAGTTCTGCAATTTATGCATCTCTGATTTTGTCAATTTTGCACTTAAGAATAGCATTTAGTTCTTATTTCCCCACAGTTTATTAAATTATTGTTTTATTTCTGTAATTCAACCTAAAATACATTTTCTAATTTCCTATTAGAGTTTACAATTTGTTCATTAACACTTTTATCCAACTTCTCCTTTGGTCCTGGATTGTATATACTCTTCATTAGATCATTTCCTCGCGTTCTTCTTTGTTGTTCTTCATGGAAGGTTTGGGGACGCGGCAGTTGGCCTAAAAGGCATTTGGCCTAAAAATGAAACCAAAAGTCATTTGGCCTAAAAGGCATTTGGCCTAAAA
>CABFVZ010001388.1:177241-203501 GCA_902151445.1 Timema monikensis | reverse complement strand
CCCCTCCGGCCAAACACACATATAGGGGAGAGAAGGGGATGGTGGGGGGGATTGGAAATGGTCTGGAATGTGGCGTGGCGCGTGGCATAGTGCCAAGGGGCGATTGACCGTGAAAGCGAACCTGGAAATAATGCGATTTGAACCCTCTTAGACGTCTTCTAGGTTGAGATAGTGTTATATCCCCCCCCTACACCGCCCAACCGTTTGGGGGGTAGAGGGTATTTCACTGGTTAGGACTGTAGTCACTAAATTGATTAGAGCTGTTACAAAAAAATAAAAAACTCTCATTCCAAATAGTGGTGAGATTTTCTGGCAGAGGATGAAACGTTAGATCAAATAAAAAACTGGTGAATATTTATTTAATTATTAAGAGAAAAGGGGGGGGAGTTAACGTATTTTTTTAACGCCTACACTGGTGGGCAAGCGTACAAAGGCGTCATTAGGGGGCCTAATAAGTTAAAGGGCCTTTGGTTCGATTTCCAGCCCGGAATAAAAATGTATCATTGTTTAAATGTGAGTTTCCCCCTTTACAGTGATGGATTAATGGCCGGGGGGCTGGGTGTTGTGTCAATTCTAGGTTTAAGTTGGTTTATAAGTCGTGTGCTGATATGAATCAGTTCATAAAGTACAGCTTAAACAACTAAACATAAAGAAAAGGTGTCAAAATTGTCTTGTTTGGTTTATTGATTATGGAGGAAGATTGTGGTTTTAATTATAGTAGGGTATACTGAGACGATTTTTTGTATACACGATTTCCCCACTCTCCCTCCGCGCAAATATGAGTACATTTTCTAAAAATATATATTTCTCGTTATTATATTTGTAATGACCCGATTAACTCCACAATACCTTAATCCTTCAATATTACTAGCGAATCATAAGCAACAAAATTAACTCTTAAAATAAACCACTGTAATCCGGTTTTTAAATTGTTTATATTTTTTTAAATATCATTAAAGTGACGAGAGTTTAATATTACTAAACAATGCTTCAACAAAGCTCTGTAACTTACATGTATGGATGTTTGCGATGTAATTTAATTATCTAACTTTATAATTGTATTTTTTCTAATATTAAAACCGTCTCGTCACAATATGGGGTGGAGAAAGTGGGGTAGTTTGTCACGTCACAACATAGGGTGGAGAAAGTGGGGTAGTTTGTCACGTCACAACATGGGGTGGAGAAGGTAGGGTAGTTTGTCACGTCACAACATGGGGTGGAGAAAGTGGGGTAGTTGGTCACGTCACAACATGGGGTGGAGAAAGTGGGGTAGTTGGTCACGTCACAACATGGGGTGGAGAAAGTGGGGTAGTTGGTCTCGTCAACTTTGAACCCTCATTTATTAGCTATTTCCTTTTTTTTTTTTAATTTACTTTCTAATATATTGAGAAATAATGGGGGTATTCTACCTCGAGGTGGTGAAAAAAATCCCTTTTATATGCCCAAGAAAATAAATTGTTCAAACTTTATATTCATATATTACATGAATATAACTTTGGGAGTTTTTTTATTCTGTCCTTAGCAACTTAAATTAAGGGAAGGCTCTAACCATTTTGTTTAAAATGTATGTTTGGGGAGTGCTTGACATGTCAAATAAAAATGTGTACTGATTTTTTAGGGCTTAGGATAATTTACTGATGACTGATTTTTTTTTTAATATCTTAAAAATTACTTTTAACGATTTGGTTTAAAATTGGTATCTGGTGAGTTAGCAACATGTTTTGATGAGTTAGTAAACAATATGACATAAATGCTGACGGCCAGATTGTCTTGTCAGCATTCCTTTGGGCAATCGGGCCACACTGTGGTATAAATATTACTATTTTTCGTGTTAACAGGGCTGACAATTCACCATCGATTCTAGGGGGTTCACTCTACCCATTTTGGGTGGTACATATGTTAGGACGCCGGACAGTCGAGCGTGTGTGCTTGGGGGCTATCACTCTTCCCAAGATACCATGGTTCATAACCATGTAGGACCACTTAAAGTGTCAGTCAGGCTATTGATTAAGCATTCCTTGTTATGCTTCTTTCTGTTACTAGCTCCTGAGTAAGTATTTTTTAAATTATTTTATATCTTTATAGTAACTTCTTATCAACCTCACATTTTGTAATAAAGCAAAGTAGTAATATAAAACACTAAAAACCAAAGCCTTGCATTAATTGGAAACCCACACAGTCATATTTACAGTCATCACCCTTATCCTCGGCTGCTACACATCCTGATATATTGGGCCCGCGAAGGGGGGAGGTGACAAAT
Source organism: Timema monikensis (assembly GCA_902151445.1). Lineage (NCBI taxonomy): Eukaryota > Metazoa > Arthropoda > Insecta > Phasmatodea > Timematidae > Timema > Timema monikensis. The sequence goes on along the minus strand of CABFVZ010001388.1, from coordinate 201,241 downwards.
AATTACTAGTAGTGAATCGTCAACAATAAACAAACAGTAAATAATCAATTATAAGAGTGTATTTTAATTAAACTATTGGTTTTTCTAAAAAAATAATTTAATAGCTGACTGGTTTAAAAAAAAAATTGTTCAAAAAATACATCTGAGAAAAATGTTACATGATAAATATCAATGTATTATAAATTTTTCTAAAATAAATTAATTTAAGAGTAGTTCAAACTAATATTGATGTTGAGTAAAGTTGTGATTTTTCGGACAGTTTAAAATGTTCACTTAAAAAATGCATGCGAAGAATTGGTATTATTATTATTGTTATTATTATTAACATGATAAGTTTTTTTTTTAGGAAAAACTGGCTAAGATATGTTTTTTTAATGGTTTTTGATCTAAGCTATAATACACTAAATGATAAAAGTGTGAAAAATTGTTTCGTACCATTTATTTTTTAACGGGTCTCCCTGTTACTTTTTATATGCCTCTATATTAAATTTAAATCAAATTGTCCAGCCTTGTAGGTGTAAGCCCCCGATAGTAAAAAAGCAGTGAGCCCTTGTATGGTGAAACTCCCGGTGTGAGCGAAGTCCTTGTAAAGAATGTTGACAGGTAAATCTAATTCACAAGAAAATATAAAACGTTCATACAATAATTTATGGATGTACCTTAATTAATCGATCGAGACAACGTAGATATCCATTGTTAACATTTAAACTATCCTTGCATTAACTAGTCCTTTTAATCATCCTTTATTACACTAATGATCAGGTAGGATAGTTAAACCTACACCTACACCTTCTAGTGATGGTTTTTAAACTTTATCACGGCCCCTCGGATAGTAAAAGTATTTTATCCGTAAACAAAATTAATTCTAGATTTTGACGTATATTGACGTTTTGTGACCCACTGAGTCAAAAAAAAAAAAGTTTTTGCGATACCGTCTGTCTGTCTCTGTCTCTCTGGAGCTGAAACTATTCTACCGATCGAGCTAAATCTCGGTATCTAGAGCTTTCATAAAGTTCACCAGAGGGTTTTTTGTAATTATACAGGGTGGCCCACGGAAAAGTATTCCGCCTCCTATATCCAGCAGACGCCTCACTCTGAATTGGAGGAGGTCAATCCCCTCCACCCATATTGTGACATGAAGAATGAGTCGATAAAGCTTTAGAAAAGCAGTTCACTTGCTCATTCTTCAAGTCACAATATGGGTGGAGGGGGATTGTCCTCCTCCAATTCAGAGTGAGGCGTCTGCTGGATATAGGAGTCACGCTACTTTCCCGTGGGCCACCCTGTATATCTAACCCTAAAAATAAGGAATTTACTGAAGATCAAAGAAAGAAGAAATAAATCTTCTTGAAATCCGCTTTAACGATTTTGATTAAAATTCGTATCCAGGCACGGTTTAACATTACAAACAAAATGGAGACACTCATTTTCCCATGAATCGGTCTTTGAGGGTATTTTACATATAGTGTAAATCTCTTATTTTTTTATAATATCTCCGTAACTCTTTGGGATACGAAATAACTTATCATTGGAAAGTTGTTGTACTACTAGAATTTTTATTTGAAATATTTTTTATAAAACCTTTAGTTTCTGATCTATTGACAAATATATATATTTTTATATGAGGTATAGTAAAAGGAAAATCATGCTCTTTGGTGAACAAAGATGTTCCTCTTTTCTTAATTTTTGTTATGCTCTTTGGTGAACAAAGATGTTCTTCTCTTAATTTTTTTATGCTCTTTGGAAGTATGTGATAGATTTTTCCATATTTTTCCGCATTAATGTATATTATTATGTTTTACACATCTTACGATCTTTAATTAAATGTTTCCAATTTTAGTCAAAGGAGGGGGGTGGGGGGAGAATCTGTGGGTCCTGGACCCTAACATTTAGGTTTTTTTAATCACCGTGTCTTACTACCCGTTCGGGTTATACGCTTATGTACTAATGACGTTAATGGTTTTTAGAGATTTGTAAAGTTATATTTATAGGAAGTGTACCCATATTTGCGTGGGAGGAGAGTGTAAAATCGTTTAGTAAAAACCATCCTTGATACACCGACCAAGATTTGAACCCCGATCTTCCTGTCATCGGCATTCTAGTCTAGTGCAAGAGTGACAACGAAGCAGGTGTTACTACCACTACCGCTACCGCTATTACTACTACCACTACCACTACCGCTACCGCTATTACTACTACCACTACCACTACCGCTACCGCTATTACTACTACTACTACTACTACTACTATTACTACTACTATTACTACTACTATTACTACTACTACTACTACTATTACTACTACTATTACTACTACTATTACTACCACTACCACCACTACCGCTACCACTACCGCTACCACTACCACTACCGCTACCACTACCACTACCACTACCACTACCACTACCACCGCTACCGCTACCGCTACCACTACCGCTACTACTGTTACTACTATTACTGTTACTCCTATTACTGCTACTGCTATTACTGTTACTCCTATTACTGCTACTACTGTTACTGCTGCTACTACTACTACTGTTACTGTTACTACTGTTACTGTTACTACTGTTACTGTTACTACTGTTACTGCTACTACTGTTACTGTTACTGTTACTACTGTTACTGCTACTACTGTTACTGTTACTACTGTTACTGCTGCTACTACTGTTACTGCTACTGCTACTACTGTTACTGCTGCTACTACTGTTGCTGCTACTGCTACTGCTACTACTGTTACTGTTACTGCTACTACTGTTCTGCTGCTGCTACTACTGTTGCTGCTGCTGCTGCTACTACTGTTGCTGCTACTGCTGCTGCTACTACTGTTGCTGCTACTGCTACTACTGCTACTGTTGCTGCTACTACTACTGCTACTACTGTTACTGCTGCTACTACTGTTGCTGCTACTACTACTGTTGCTACTGCCACTACTGTTGCTGCTGCTGCTGCTACTGCTACTACTGTTACTGCTACTACTGTTACTGCTACTACTACTACTGTTACTGCTGCTGTTACTGCTGCTGCTGTTACTGCTACTGCTGTTACTGTTATTGCTACTGCTGTTACTGTTACTGCTGCTACTGTTACTGCTGTTACTGCTGCTGCTACTGCTGTTACTGCTGCTGATACTACTGTTACTGCTGCTGATACTACTGTTACTGCTGCTGCTACTACTGTTGCTGCTGCTACTACTATTGCTGCTGCTACTACTGTTGCTGCTACTGCTACTACTGTTGCTGCTACCACTACCACCACCGATAATTATTATTATTATTACTGTTATCATTATCCATTTAATCAGTTGAAATTAATTAACAGGAAATAATTGAAAATTTCCCTAGTCACATCCCTACACTGCCCGACTTAACAATTGCGTACATTTTAACCAAACTTTTTCTCTTTACTTAAAAATTTGCTAATCAAATGCTTCTTAGTTAGAGCTACTGAAGACACATCTTATGTATTTTTTGGAAAAAAAAAGTTTTTTAATAATAAAAACAGTAAAAAAAACACTTCAGCACAAGTTTTCTTCATCTGCACTTAACCTAATGTAACCAATTTGATGGCGTTGGTTAAACAAATTGTTTACACCCATATTTATTCAACAACGCGCTTTGGTATTTGTGTTGTTTTAAGGACTAAAAACAACAATTGCACTAACTAAATAGTTGTTGGTCATTATGTAGTGTTGACCTCTAGTTTTTGTTTAAGTAAACACGATGTGCTGTTATCTTGCTGACGCTATTTACTGTAGGTAACTGTCTATAAGACATTCATTCATTCCCACACTGACAGGTTTCCTATTATTAATTTGTTGATGTCCGTCCGTCTGCCAATAATTCCCTCGCGCCAGCCTGTTAATGAATGTTGATGCGAATAGATCGTTATCACCCCAGACTATCAGAGTTCCATCTCACGCAACACCCTAGTCACAAAGTCAATAAGAAAGAGAGAGACAAAATAAATATCGTTTTATGTTCGGCGCATCTTTTTTTAACGTCCGTCCGTCCTGTCGGTGCATTCATAATAACGGGCTAAGGATGAGGAAGGTAGAATTTAGACTAGGAATCTTATCTTAGTTTCTACGAAGGAGGCTTGGGAAATCACCCAGGAGAGAAAAAAAAGTACGCTGCACCTAAAAGACTCCCACTATTTCATTTAGATTATATTTATAACTCGTAGAATAATTGATAGGAAACAAATATTGTTATATAAGCTTAATAAGGGGGAAAACATCGCATTTCACCAGATATCATGCATGGAATATTATATACACTGTTACAAAAACGTACCATTTGTTCTGAACATCATCTCCCCATTTACTTGAAGGAATATAATTGCGTTTAACTTGGAAAATGTTTATTTTATAGAATAGTATTTCTAATACAGATTGTATATCTTTAAAAGTGCTACAATATTTTAATGGTAAGATATTTCGTATCTCAAAGAGCGGAGGAGATATGATCAAGAGTTGGGAGTTTCCTTTGATGTTAATTACACTCATAGGCATTTTTTCTGAGAAAATGAGAGGCGTCTTTTCCACTTCGGTGGCCGCGTGGTCTAACGTGCTACTCTCGGAGTATTGTAGACTGCCGATGACTGAGTTCGGGGTTCGAATCTTGGTTGGGTATACTGAGAGGGGTGTTTTTCCACTTTCCCTCCACACAAATACGAGTACACGGTCTACAAATGTAACCTCCCTAATAACTAAAACCATTATCGTAGTTAGTACATAAGCGTATAACCCAGACGGGTAGTAATACGGAGTGCTAAAAGAAAAAGTGATTGCTCAAGCGCACTTTAAAGCTGACGTAACCAATATCTTTGTAGGGTTAACAAACCCCGGATAATATAGTTGTGGGGCTGTTTCTGTGAATTACCTTGTAGCGAGATGCTAATGGCTGAGTTAACTCGTTTACGACGAGTGGTTAGCGTGCGTGCTTTGAGTTTACGTGGAATAAACAGCAAATTGTCGAGTCTCGCTCTTGATGGGGGGAAAATACGTCCAATTTGCGAAGTCCCGGGAACAATGCTAGAGGGGAGGGGGGGAGCTCGTGTATTTAGTTTGTCAATAGATCCACGATACGCACGGGCCCTGATTATTAGGAGAGCAATTAGACGATACGATACTTTGATTTCGAGGAGTCTCTGCCAACGCCGTGAGATAGATTGTGATACTGTTCTTGTTACATATCTGTAGAGCGGGCAGTATCTATAATCATAGCAGGGACTCTACAGGCGCCGTGAGATACATTCTGATACTGTTAGTGTTACAGCCCTGTATGGCGGACAGTATCACTCTCCTAAAAGGGCTCGCGGAACAATAACATGCCATGAATGACGCACCATGAAATGAGGTTTAAAAAGCAAAACCTGGTAGCATATACAATACTAAGGTGTGAGTGTAAGTAGCGTGATTTAAGGTAAGTATTTCTACAGTTTTTATAAAAAAAACTACTTTTTGGCCAAAATAAATCCAATGTTTCTCCAGTAGAAACATTGAGTTTAATTTTCTTCACACGGTGATATCAACAATTGTTGAATATCTGTCATGGCGGCGTTAGATGATAAACTTTTTATATGAAGAGAAAAAGTTGTCATTAAATTCCAGGACATCCTTGACAGATATTCAAGAACGGTTTATATCACCATCTGAAAAAATTAACTTTGTTCCTACTGGAGAAATGTTTTATTAATTTTGGCCAAAGAGAAAGTTAATATAAAAACTGCAAAAATACCGACATTTTCTTTGTTCCCCTCTACTCCCACTACAGTTAAAAGGAGAGGAGATTAGTATTTGGTTGCACATGCAATCTGTCTGTTTAACTAATGGTTGTAAATATTTAGTAGCTTCCACCATACAACCCAACTCGCGTAGGAAGCGTTTTGTACGCAAATCAAACCTTACTATTGTAAACATTGGTAGAATTACCCTCTTATTATTATTGTTCTTTTGTCTGTATTTATAATATCTATCAAGTTACAGCTGTAGATCATAAAGCTTGACGTATAAATATATATTTAGTAAATTTCATATATATGAATTTTAAGCTTTCATATATATCTACCTGAAGTGACTTATAAATAGTTTTAATCTATTTTTTATTTAGTTTTCACGAATTATAAACAATTTGTTATTCAACCCCTAATAATAATAGTTATTGGTTGTTGTGTCCTTTAGTAATTCTATCAGCGATGAATAGGGAATTATTTGTTATTTTTATTACGTATTTTTTTTGTCCCACATGTTTTCAAACGGTCCCGACTCATCCACAAACTGTTTGTTTGTTTATCGAGTGTGTATGATTGACATGGAAGGTATCGAAACTCCCGTATGTGAGCGGGTACTAAGAAACATGTGTGTTTTCTTAGGCCTAACGCAGCGCCCCTCAGAATATCCCCCGTCCGACGATCAGTAAAGGGTGGCTGAAGGTCACTTTATAGTTGCGGAATGGATTTGAATTGAGGCTTGAAACATCAAATATTAGGTGACCTGGTGGTCTAGGGGTAAGGTGTCAAGACTTCTGTGCTGGGGTCCGGGGTTCAATCCTCGGTCCCGGCACAGATTTATCTGATTTCCAAACCCTTCCTTCACCTCTGACAAGACATCTTGTGATTGTGGGGAATGCCAGGCCGCCACCGTGGTTCGGATTCCACGTTAAACTGTAGGTCCTCCATTTCATCTCACAATCACCCTACCATTACACATTAGCGTAAGTGCGTATAACCCGAACGGGTAGTAAGACGCGGTGCTAATAATAATAATAACAATAATAATAATAATAATGTTAAACAATACCTGGATTCAAAATGTAATCAAAATCTTTAGAACGGGCTTAGAGAAAAAAAAGTTGTTCTTTTCTTTTTACTCTTGAGTAAACTACCCTTAATTTTAAGGTTAGATGTTTGGTTCCAAAACCCCTCGGGGAAACCTTATGGAAAACATAAGTACCAAGTTTTAAGCCAATAGGTAAGATTGTTTCGGCTTTAGGCAGAGATAAAGATGGCATCGCGAAAATCACTTTATCGGTTTCAAAGGGTCATGAAATGTCGATATTTATCAACATCTCACGTTCGATTTTTTTTATGATAACAATAGATCATTATCTTAGAAGTCGATAAATAGTAAAAACAAAGCTCACAAAATTTCTTTAATCTGAATTATCTTAAATATATCCATGCTTTAATTATAGATGTAATTTTATCACTAGTGTGTGTTGAAATACTGTTTTAAATATGATTGCATGCTAAAATGTGTTATATATAGTCAGAATGTGAAACACTTAGGAAGGATAGACAGTTTGAGTAAGATAGACTGATAGACAATGTGACTTAAGGTTCGTCTTTTAAAAGTATTTTATTAAAGATAAAAATGGGTGTGTCCAAAATAATATAATATTGTTCAAGTATATGTTATGTTTAGTTTAATTTTCTACACTTGCTAATATCAACATTTCTTGGATATTTGCCTTAAATTGTTGATTAATTATCCTACTTTTGGCCCCTAAATTTGACTACCAGCTTGACAAGACAAACCCACCTCACTAGTAACTAAAATAGTGTCGTGTCATGTTGCCAGGGTAAGCAGAGCTTGTTGAAACTGTACCTGAGATATGTTCTCCCCCACTCTGTCCCCATTTGACCAATCATACATAGACTCAGTTCTACACACCTCACATGTGAATGCATGTTCGTTGATACCTGACCAATGAGTGTTCAACTGAGTTTTTGAGAACAATTCATAGGTACAGTTTAAACTAACTCTGCTTACCTTGTTAACACGCCACTACACGTCATTACTAAAATATAACTAGATTTCTCAAATATTTAATGTTGGTACCCCTGAGCGGTGAGCTTCAACCTACTAGAGAGTAAAACATACACATTAGTTCCTGGGTCGTGTGTTGCGTGTTGCGTGCCGTGGCTTAGTACCAACTCCCCTTACTGAAAGATGTCAGTGATACGCCATTGGTTGGGTTTATTTTACAACCGCACACACCCCATGATTCTAAGGACAGCCTCTCCTACCACGCGAGTCACGAACCCACGTGACCACAGTGCGACCTTGACATTCAGGTGTACCATAATGGGCAGAAACACATTCAACCCACACTTCAGACTGTTTTCACCATACACATTATTTTTTAATTTGACGGATTAAACGAGCACTTAATGAGCTGACTAATCAGAACAAGTCTTGCAAACTAACTTAAATCTCTAACAGGCACAACACCCGGCCCCAGCTTTTTTTTAGCACCGTGTCTTACTACCCGTTCGGGTTATACGCTTATGAGCTGGTTTTAGGAATTAGGAATATTATATTTATAGTAAGTGTGCCCGCATTTAAGTGGAGGGCGAATGTAATTTTTTTAAAACTCGATTTCCCCGTCATCGTCAGTCTACTCTACTGCGAGAGTAGCGCCTTAGACCATGCGGCCACCGAAGCGGGTCCGCGGCCGTTAAATCAAGTCTTTGAAAGGGTAAAATTCACATTTCACCAATGATAAACTTTTCGGCCATTTGGGGAATAAAATCTGGGACCGTTAATCTAAACATGCAGATTAGTTACCGATTAATATAAACATATTTCTCCGAGGTCACGTGGTTCACTCTCGTGTTTTTCTCCGAGGTCACGTGTTTCACTCTCGTGTATTTCTCCGAGGTCACGTGTTTCACTCTCGTGTATTTCTCCGAGGTCACGTGTTTCACTATCGTGTATTTCTCCGAGGTCACGTGTTTCACTCTCGTGTATTTCTAACATATCACAGTCGGGAGGGGGGAAATATGGACCTGGTTTTTACGAAATGCGGTAGAAGCACTTTCTCACTCGAACAATTTTCCTCTGCTCAGGGCAGAAAAAAAAGGAAGGTCTCAGATTGTATCATATAAAAAGAACAACATGACATATAAACCACCTTAGTGCTCTTTACCCTCAGGGGTCGCGCGCACTGTATTATGGGAGAGCACCGTGTCTGTCTCTAAATGAGACACACTGCTTCATACGGTTGTGTCAGAAAGCCAGGAGGAAGATAAAGAGGGAAAATATGACCTGGAAGGTTTGCAGTAGTGAGCCCCTGAATATTTCTTTCAGATGTTGTGACTCAGTGGGAAATAGGATCTGAACCGGGTATCCCACATCGGTGGTCGCTACTCTTACAGCGGGCTAGACTGCTGATGACGGGGAGATCGAGGTTCGAATCTTGGTCGGGTGTGCAAAAAATAAAATAATTTAAAATGATTTTCCGTTCTCTCTCCACACATCCTCTAAATATAACCTTCCTAATCCCTAAAATCATCAAAGTAATTAGTACATGAGCGTGTAACTCGAACGGGTAGTAAGACATAGTGCTAAAATATTAAACTAGTTCTGCTATCACGTATTCATACGTCAATTCATAGTATCCGCAGTTGTCACTTTTGATAGATATTATCTATACATATAAAATAACAATAATAATGTAGTAAAATGTTATTAATGTCGGCCGAAAAAATGTTTGTATCTTCTTTTAAGTGACTCAAATGTACAGCCTTAATAAAATCTAGGAATAAATATATACTACTAATTCGAACTAGGAGCGCACACATTAGAAACAAACAAACGATAGTTATATTTTAGGTGAAATGATATGTTAGGCTGTCCCATGAAGCTTTGGTGTTATATTTGCTCATTTATAATTACGATACGTCTTGTAACTTTTTATTTTTAGTACCACGTCTTAGTCCCTGTTCAGGTTATACGCACATAACGATAACTACTCTAACGGGGTAGGGATGAATAAAATAGCATTTTAGAGTTAATCCCCCACATTTGCACGGAATTAGAGTGGGAAACCATTTAGGAAAAACTAACCTCAATAGACCCAACTGGGACTCGAATCCATAGCACTCTTGTCACCAGCAGGCCAGTCATGAGAGCTATGCTTTAGACTGTTCGACCACTGAAGTGGGTGTAGAGTATTATTATTATTATTATTATTATTATTATTATCATTATTAGCTCCGCGTCTTACTACCCGTTCGGGTTATACGCACTTACGCTAATGTGTAATGGTAGGGTGATTGTGAGATGAAATGGAGGACCTACAGTTTAACGTGGGATCCGAACCACGGTGGAGGCCTAGCATTCCACACATTCACAAGTTGTGATTAATAAACGTCTTGTCAGAGGTGAAGGAAGGGTTTGGTAATCAGATAAATTTGTGCCGGGACAGAGGATTGAACCCCGGACTCCCAACAAAGGAGTCCAACACCTTACCCCTAGACCGCCAGGTCACCTGTAGATTATTAAAAGGTCCATAATTTTATCAGGCTTAGTGTACACCTATATCACTATTATTATTATTATTATTATTATTATTATTAAAGTAGCTTGCAGTACCGCAAGGTTTAAATAATAATTTTATCATGGTTATTAAGTAGTTCCAACTCTCTAATATTTACAAAGGAAAAATGTAATCGCCTTATAATATTCACGCAAATGATCACCAACCATGCGAGCTGTTCCTTTTTGTATTGCACGTAATATTGTGTGTTGAAACTAGAACTACTTTCGAGGGTTTCAAACTAAACGTAAACTGCCTTGTATCACAAGGATATATTTTCATCTCTCTGATATGCAAATATACTTGACAGGAAATGGCCAGCATACATTTGCATACGAATATCTGTGAGCAAAATTATTTATTTTATTTTAGTATCAAGTTGAACTTTACGAGTAATTTCTGCGCTAGCGTTTTCACGACTTCCCACTGGAACATTTATTGAGCAAATATTTATTGAGAAATATTAGCGCGTGCATTTGACGACGTATAAACTGGTTTAAAATTGGTAGTTCTGTGAACAGGAGACCTCCCTCCATGTTATTATCGTTACTACAGTCTTACTAGTAGTTCTGTGAACAGTAGACCTCCCTCCATGTTATTATCGTTACTACAGTCTTACTAGTAGTTCTGTGAACAGTAGACCTCCCTCCATGTTATTATCGTTACTACAGTCTTACTAGTAGTTCTGTGAACAGTAGACCTCCCTCCATGTTATTATCGTTACTACAGTCTTACTAGTAGTTCTGTGAACAGTAGACCTCCCTCCATGTTATTATCGTTACTACAGTCTTACTAGTAGTTCTGTGAACAGTAGACCTCCCTCCATGTTATTATCGTTACTACAGTCTTACTAGTAGTTCTGTGAACAGTAGACCTCCCTCCATGTTATTATCGTTACTACAGTCTTACTAGTAGTTCTGTGAACAGTAGACCTCCCTCCATGTTATTATCGTTACTACAGTCTTACTAGTAGTTCTGTGAACAGTAGACCTCCCTCCATGTTATTATCGTTACTACAGTCTTACTAGTAGTTCTGTGAACAGTAGACCTCCCTCCATGTTATTATCGTTACTACAGTCTTACTAGTAGTTCTGTGAACAGTAGACCTCCCTCCATGTTATTATCGTTACTACAGTCTTACTAGTAGTTCTGTGAACAGTAGACCTCCCTCCATGTTATTATCGTTACTACAGTCTTACTAGTAGTTCTGTGAACAGTAGACCTCCCTCCATGTTATTATCGTTACTACAGTCTTACTAGTAGTTCTGTGAACAGTAGACCTCCCTCCATGTTATTATCGTTACTACAGTCTTACTAGTAGTTCTGTGAACAGTAGACCTCCCTCCATGTTATTATCGTTACTACAGTCTTACTAGTAGTTCTGTGAACAGTAGACCTCCCTCCATGTTATTATCGTTACTACAGTCTTACTAGTAGTTCTGTGAACAGTAGACCTCCCTCCATGTTATTATCGTTACTACAGTCTTACTAGTAGTTCTGTGAACAGTAGACCTCCCTCCATGTTATTATCGTTACTACAGTCTTACTAGTAGTTCTGTGAACAGTAGACCTCCCTCCATGTTATTATCGTTACTACAGTCTTACTAGTAGTTCTGTGAACAGTAGACCTCCCTCCATGTTACTATCGTTACTACAGTCTTACTAGTAGTTCTGTGGATAGTAGACCTCCCTCCATGTTATTATCGTTACTACAGTCTTACCAGTAGTTATGTGAACAGTAGACCTCCCTCCATGTTATTATCATTACTACAGTCTTACTAGTAGTTCTGTGAACAGTAGACCTCCATGTTACTATCGTTACTACAGACTTACTTCACTCTTCACTTAGAACTATTGTGAAGTAGTTCTGACCATATATGAGTAATGTAACCAAACTAATATGTGTATCGCTCACTAAGTTTCTTAGTGTGCGTGTGCGTGCGTGTGTGTGTGTCACGTGCAATCTAGCCTCACGTTGGGCGCCGCGATCCACACTTCAATTGTTTTGAACCAAACACAATCACCCCATATGTACTAGACACAAACAACAGATGGTCCAAGCACTCGCCATGCGCCTGCGCGAGATGTTTATCACAAACTACGCGTGCGAACTTTATGACGAAACCCCTGGGTGGAAAAATAACGTGGGTAGGCTCAAGTTAACACTTGTACGTTTTTGAAACTTTCATGTTAATTAGCATTATTATCATTTACTATCAACAGCTTTCGTTTACTGGAATTGAAAAGCTAAGTATTTGTATCGAAAATCATGATTAAGAATGTCTATTTATATATATACCTAAATAACTTGTAAATATAGTTTTGTATATATATATATATATATTGTATAAATATAGTTATATATATAATGTATAAATATAGTTATTTTATTTATAAATATAGTTTTATATATATAGATTGTAAATATAGTTATATATATATATATATATATATATAATTCGTAAATATAGTTTTATATATATAATTTGTAAATATAGTTTTATATATATAATATTTGTAAATGTAGTTTTATCTATATAATTTGTAAATATAGTTTTATATATATATATATATAATTTGTAAATATAGTTATTTATATATATATATAATTTGTAAATATAGTTATTTATATATATATATAATTTGTAAATATAGTTTTATATATATATATATATATATATACATACAGATTGACAATATAGTTCGAAAGTTCAATTTTTCCACTCTTAAAAGTCCAAAATTTCACATTTGGTTAATCATTACGAGATAAATGTCGAATAGACGAAAGGTGACTTCTATAGGAGTATAGAATGGATCTTTATGAATAGAAGATTGTCACTTATTAGGGGGGAAGAGAGTGTCACAAAACATTGTATTGTCATTTTATTTTCCTCCTCTCCTGTTTGTTCGCCTACTGCAAATATAACCAGGAATGTTTTCTAAAACTGCTCGGTTTGTGGCGTTTTGAGTTTTTGTTCGAGTATTCTATCGCCTTAATGCTCAGAGATGTAACTTTAACACAATCTATAGTGGGATTCTGGTAGGAAGAATAGTATTTAATAGTTACAAAAACCACTAAAACAATTTTAATATATTAATACCTCAAATAATTTTATATGCAGCTGTCACTTTTGATAGATGTTACAATACATATAAAATAGTAATAATAAAATCGTTACTACAGTTGATTGAAAAAAAGTTTATATTTTAAAGTTTTTTAGCACCGCGTCTTACTAACCGTCCGGGTTATACGCTTATATACTAATTACTCTAGGGGTGTTGGAGATTAGAAAGGTTATATTCAAAGAAAATATACTCGCATTTGCGTGCGGAGAGAATGAAAAATTATTTTGGGAAAAACCACCCTCAGGACATCTGACCGAGATTCGAACCTCGGATCTCTCTTTCATCGGCAGTCTAGTCTACTGCGAGAGTAGCGCCTTACACCATGCTGCCACCCAATATGGTTTTTCTAAACTGTTCTTCTTATAAAAATTGGACTGTTTATCCTAATATGCTTATTATAAGTTCCATCCATTCTTAATGTTTCAATTCACACGCTAACTACTCGTTTGCGTAACGGATATTAATTAAATAAACAATGTTAGAATAATGTTTAGTAATAAACGCAACCCTTGGAGATTCAATATCTGTTAAATTCATGAATAAATTGGGAAAACAAATATTTTATTTTCCCTTGGTTAGTTTGATTAAAAAACCCTCCAGAAAAAGACCTCCTTACTAAAGTCAAATTCCTTATACAGAATTATCCGAAAGTCACGCAATCCAAAGAAAAAACTTATATTTTGTGCCATAAAAGCGGAATATTGTTGATTTATTCATCACGTGTGATCCTGGAAAACTAACTCACAAATGATTGTTGACCTTAAGATAATGTTCCAAAATGAATACTCGTTTTGCTCGTGGAAAAAATTCATTTTACACTTTCAAATTCTGTAACTCAACTGGCTAGACCTATTGTATGTTTCAAGGTCACACAACACCAGGCCAACATTACAGTGTTTCCATACATATAAACAACATGTTCATTTGTTATGTTCTTCTGTGAGAAATATCCTTGGGAAAACAGTTGCGTGACTTTTGGATCACCCTGTATTACATCATCGAGACCTTTCTTTAATAAGGAGGTTTCTTTTGACTCGCTAAAGGGTGACCTGGTGGTCTAGGGGAACGGTGTCAGACTTCTATGCTGGCAGCCGGGGTTCGATCCTCGGTCCCAGCACAGATTTATCTAATTTCCAAACCCTTCCTACACCTCTGACAAGACATCTTGTGAATGTGTGGAATGTCAGGTCACCACCGTGGTTCGGATTCCACGTTAAACTGTAGGTCCTTCATTTCATCTCACAATCACCCTACCATTACACATTAGCGTAAGTGCGTATAACCCGAACGGGTAGTAAGACGCGGTGCTAATAATAATAATAATAATAATAATAATTTGACTCGCTAAGTCTAGGATGGTTATTATCTTGTCTAGTGAGTTTAGCGTTTCTTATCAACAACCCTGAGCCGTGAATTAATTCAAGTCCCGCGCAACCCTCTTCGGTGACCGTGCAGTCTGAGGTGTCGCTCTCGCCAATAGATCAGAATGCCGGTGACGGAGAGATAGAGGTTCGAATCTCGGTCGGGTGCACTGAGGGTGGTCTTATAAAAAAAAAGTTGTCCACACTCCGTCCCCGGAAATGCAGGTACATTTCCTCTAAATATAACCTTCCTCATCAATAAAAGCACCATAGTAATTAGTACGTAAGTGTATAATCCGACCAAGTAGGCAGACTCGGGGCTATAAATAGTAATGGTAACAATAAGTTCCGTGCACGGCGGGTTAGTACACACCTGTACTGCCTATGAACTAAGAACGAGTGAGGCAGAACCCAGACGGGGTGTACCCAATAGAGAGCCACATTCCGATCTCCCCGTCAGCAGTAAAACAGACAGACAATATTAGACTGACGCCTTTTTACATGTTTCTTCTGGTGCGGGTAAATATTCGTAATTAAAAAATTAAAACGTGATTTATTTGCCTTACACGATAAAAAGAAATGTNCCAAAAAGGGGGGGGGGGGGGGGGGGGGGGGCGCTTCGAAAGGGCGCCGGAAAATGTTTGTTTTAAGAGAGATGAAGATATTAGGTAGTGGAGGAGGTTACATAATTATGAATTACATACCCTGTACTCATTACAAGACATTGCTATGATGATAAAATCTCGTAGATTACGGTGGGAAAGACATGCATATCGAAAGGGGGATTCTAGAATAATCGTGTTCAGGGTACTGGATATAACTAGCTCAATATAGGGATAGGTTGTAATGAGGTGGTCTGGATAGAACTAGCTCATGATAGGGATAGGGTGTATTGAGGTGGACTGGATAGAACTAGCTTAGGATAAGGATAGGGTGTAATGAGGTGGACTGGATAGAACTAGCTCAGGATAGGGATAGGGTGTATTGAGGTGGACTGGATAGAACTAGCTCAGGATAGGGTGTAATGAGGTGGACTGGATAGAACTAGCTCATGATAGGGATAGGGTGTAATGAGGTGGACTGGATAGAACTAGCTCATGATAGGGATAGGGTGTAATGAGGTGGACTGGATAGAACTAGCTTAGGATAAGGATAGGGTGTAATGAGGTGGACTGGATAGAACTAGCTCATGATAGGGATAGGGTGTAATGAGGTGGACTGGATAGAACTAGCTCAATATATAGATAGGTGGTGTACTTTAGTATGTGCGGCAATAAATAAAAAAAATAAGTATATACTCGCTGTGCTTAGTATCCGTTTTATGTAAATTAATTAGCGGGTCTACCTAAAACAGTGAAATGGAGCTATTTATTTTATAAATACCTATGACTGATTTTAGTCAAACTAGTAGGGAGACGCGGTGAAAATAAATATGTTTTAACATAATATATTATTACCATTGATTTTATAAAATACCGTTTTACTTTTTTTCAACTTTTTTTAACTTTCTCAAATCAAGTGGAAGTATTAATATCGTGAACATTTTTTACCTCGAAATCATGGTCAATGTGTATCCGAACCCTTAAAAGTAGCATTTTACAATTCTCTCTGACCCTATGCCTGCCTTTCTACTGTCTGACTGTCTGTCTGTCTGTCTGTCTGCCTGTCCCTGGCCAGAGTTCTGAAAAGGTTTTATGGATTTTGTTTGTATTTAATATCGAGATGTCATAGGGCGGGCAATATATCGGGTGATCTTTTTTTTAATTTTAAGTCTGGACCTCAAATTAAGGATAATATATTGAGGAGTTATTTTCAAAAAATTTAAATATTAAAAAAATTACAAACGTTTTTTGTATAAAATGTAAATCTGGGTAATGATTTACGTGATAAATAAAATTGCATACTTGTTAATTTTTTGGGGAGTAACTGATTTTAGTAAAATTTAATAATATTTGAAAATAGCTTTAACGATTTTAATCAAAAAATAGTGTCCGGGAGGGAGGGACTATTTTACTTAAATATAATTTCTATAATTATTAAAAAAAAAAATTGAAATTCAACTTTAAGGTTCTGGGAATATTTTGATAGTAAATAAGAATATACTTTTCATCAATTAAATTAAAAGAGATGGTAGTGGTTTTATTGTAAAATTGAAGCTCCGTCGCATATAAAATTACAAAATGTTAGCATGTCCCATTTGTTTTTACCCGCGTCTAAATTCATCATAAAATAAATTGGTTCACTATTTTGTTCTATGAAATATAATTTCATGGGAAATGATAAATTTGTTAAAAAAACCTTTTACGAAGAAGACAGCTTTTGAAATCATGACGTGTGACGAGGTGTTCTGGGAACTGATACGCGATGGCAGGGGGTGGATTTCAGAGAACTAAGTAGTGGTAGTAATAATTTTCAAATTTTTATTACTATTTGGTGTTATTAACGTGCACTTTCTGAATCAAATTATTTTTAAGTCCATGACTTATGAACTAACTTAGATATAGAAAAGACACAACACCCAGTCCCCCGGCCGTTAATTCATCACTTTGAAAGGGGAATCCACGATTTTACTAATGATGCATTTTTTTCGGCCAGTCCGGGAATTGAACCCAGGACCCTTAGCTTAGTAATCATACACGCTACCCACTGAGATAAATTTACGGACATAGCTTAAATATTATATTCCTAGAAAAAAGTGTTATCAACACGTGACTATTTTAAAAAAATTGTATAATCACCCGCTTCAGTGGTCAAACGGTCTAAGGCATCACTCTCGTGTTAGACTAGGTTGCTGACTACGGGGAGATCGGGGTTTCGAATCCTGGTAGGGTCTAGTGAGAGTGGTATTTCCTCAATGGTTTTCCACTCTCCTTCCACGCAAATACGGGTAGATTACATCTAGAATGTTTCCTTCCTCATCCCCACCCCATTAGAGTAGTTATAATATATTAATACAACTTGAACCGGTAGTAAGAAGCGGTTAAAGCCGCATCTAAACATCATACTCGTTAAATAAAAAAAATACGCGTCCATAACAGACTCTGCCTTAAAATATGAGAGAATAATTACTCTGGGCACAGGATTACTCCTGGTTAACTAGGGGGTTAGAGCATCGGCGTACTAATCCAAAGGTCCTGGGCTCAATTCCCGTGTCCAGGTGTCATTTTTCAATTTTCAGAATATGATAAAAAATCTTTTATTTGAAATAAATATTTTTTATACAATAGTCTGAGACATGAGCAAATAAATTTATATATTTTAAATTCAGTTTTTTTGAAATGTAAAAGTGATTATTGGGTTCCTTGGTGGATAAATATATTTTCTTGATGTTTCTATAACAGTAACAGTATATAACTTAATTTTATTATCTTTGGTGGAGTGTTTCTGCAACAACGTATATTATTGTGTTTAACAAATGTGACTAGTTTATAGTAAACATCTCTATAGGATATAAAGAGAGATTCTGTGTGGCACCATTCATTTTATATTTTGATGTGAATTTGAGAGAGAATAGAGATATGTTTACCAAACACACACTTATACCGCCATGTGACGTCATCCCACCTGGTGATTGCACTCTGGTTGGCGTATGAACGAGGCTTTGGAAACGTGTTTACAACATTTAGGGTATAAAATGTTTGCTTTAACCCTCCAAAACCCCTTTATTACGGGACAGCAATTATCACACTTAATTAATTGATGGTTAAATTGGCATCATCATAACAGATTGATCCTCAGGTAAAAGCGAAGTTAATCGATCTTTCACGACGCGTGATGTTTTTAGTGTGTAGATTACAGATCTAGGAATATTCGGTTCGATCCTGGATTAGGGTGAATATACTAATTTAGTATATGGGCAAATTATAATGTGATTTATATACAATATTTTAAAGGCTAACTAACTAATTTAATTCATACTTGCATTTATTAAATTACAATAATATCTAAGTCTTAATCTTATTATAAAAAACATATTTATTGAACCTTATATCATATCAAAAATACTAAAAAATGTAAATAATAATTAATTTTTTATTTTAAAAAAGAAAAATATCCATCTTACCAAGAATTAAATCATATTATACATAATTAATAAATAGTTAGGAATTAAAATAGAAAGCATGGGTTTTTACCCACAAATAAAGCCTCAATGAATAAAACATCGGGTGACCTGGCAGTATAGGGGTAAGGTGTCGGTCTTCTATGCCATGAGGGTCCGGGGTTCAATCCTCGGTCCCGGCACAGTTGGGCTCGCCCGAATTGCGCCAATTCACTTAGCTCGGACCCGAATTGCGCCAAGAGCTTAAAAGTGCCCCCCCAGACCGGACCCGAANATATCAGAGAGACCATTTCTTGTTTAAATAATTATTTTATGTTAATGTACATATGTTTTTAGCATCTAGTTATTTTCTATAGAGCTTAACAGGTGAGACCTGGGGCCATTACACGTCCAAAGCTAATTAAATATGGTGTTTATTTAAATTTAAAATAGTATGTTTAATCCATACATGCTCTCCCTCGAGAGGCCCCTGGAGCTGGTGTGGGAGACTGTTTATTCTGTAATAAACCTTTTAAATAGATTTTTTCTAATTTATTTGATTTTTTAAAATTTTGCTATAAATTTTATATTTAAAAATTGGCTTTGACTCTATTTAGATATTTAATGATTTTTAAGCTTAAAATAATGGCATTAAAATACACACCTCCTCTGTCTAAATTAACAGAGTATACCCACCTTTTTTAAAATAGAAAAATACACTATATTTATGACTACTGCATAAAATGTCCTATAAACAACATAAACATGAAGATAAGAATTCTACTTTAATTTGTTTTTATATAAACTCCTATGATTTCACAAAGTTGTAATAGTTAACTTATAATCTAGTGATTCAAATTAAGCCACTCAAAAGCTTTGAAAAAATCTAGTGCTGAGAATCTTATAGATAAGAACTAGTGGAAGTAACCGGTTCGTAACTTGATGAGCTCATCAAAATAGTACTGTAAAATGCCACACCAAGTTTAATCAACAGTTAGACTTTGTGAACAGTTATGTAACATGACATTTGTAAGATTGGGCCTTAGTCTGTGTTCCACCGGTTAGGGTTTATACACGTCCATACATATAGTCTAGCTATTAGTGGTGTTAACCAGAGTTCACAATAGTTTTCTGGTAAAGATTAAAGTCATCACTTTACTGTCAGGAAGAAACCATGTTTTGCCACATTTCCATAACGTTTTGTCTGGGAATGTTGGTTTTAAATTTTTGGCCGAATTATTTTTTTTAAATTTTTTTTAGAATGTGTGGTTTTTATTAATGTAGAGGTTATAAAAGAAAAAATCAACTGGAGTTCAGACCCACTTCAGTTATCGAACAGTCTAAGGTGTCACTCTCTTGTTAGACTCAGGCTTGCTGATGACGGGTAGATTGGGGTTTGAATCCTGGTCGGGTCTACTGTGGGTGGTTTTTCCTAATTGGTTTGCCATTCTTCTTACACACAAATGCATGTAGATTACCTCTAAAACTCTTCCTTCCTCATCCCTACCCCATTAGAGTAATTTTCATATAGACATATAACCTTAACAGGTAGTAAGATGTGGTGATAAGAAAAAAAAAACAGAGGTCAGAATTTAAGTAGAGTGGTTTATAGGAAATTCGATCACATTTGAATGAAGGAAGGGCAGGAAAACACCAGTGATACATGTGGTAAGCCTGCTTCAGTACTCTTGACTGGCATTTGAACACTGACCTCCCCATCAACAGTGACCTAATGCAATGCAAGTATAATGCCTTTGATTATACATCAAATGGTGTAGGTATAATCTTATTAGTTTGGCAGCTAAGAGGTAGGATAGTTTTATATTGGAATTCAAATTATTATCTTTTTTTTAACACTGCGTCTTACTACCGGTTCAGGTTATAGGCATATGTGTTAATTATTCTAATGTGGTAGGGATGAAAAAGTAAGTATTTTAGAGGTATGGAAGGGGAGTGAGAATTCATTTAGGTAAAACCACCCTCAATGGACTAAACTGTGTTTCAAAACTCAACCTACCTGTCCTCAGCAGGCCAGTCTAACATGAGCGTGATGCCTTATACAATTTAGCCACTGAAGTGTGTAGTCAATAGCTACTGCTAGAAAAAATATATAACTGCCTAAAATTCAAAATGAACTTACAAAAATAAAACTATAGCATACAAGTTTTGAACATATATTGATTTTTAATTTTTTTAAAGTCCATTCAAATTAATAGAATAGTGGCTTTTACTAAAAAGAGTCATGAAATTTAACTATAGAAATTTATGTATTTAGAGTTTTTCAAAACGCTTGGGTCTTATTTCAATTATTTAGATCATAAATTTGAGATCGGTTTTACATAAACAATAAATTCGCACCTTAAAAAAAATCATAGTTTTTAAAATCTAATATTAAATTAAACACTTGAAAAAAGTTTATTTTATCTTAGAAGACCTATGATACTTAAATAAAGTCTTCAAAAAGTAAATAGATCAACTTTTATTGCAAGTCAATATATATATTTTTTAACTATGTTTATGGTGGATAACCTGAACTGGTAGTAAGATGTGGTGCTAAAAATAAAATTATGTTTATAATAACCCTTGAACCAATATAATGTATTGCTGACACCTTTGCTCAGGCGGTAACTCTACTGAGCAAATGATTCTAGGCTTGATTCCTGTTATGGCTGAATAATTTATCATTGGTGAAATGTGTACCCTTTAATAGTGATGAATTAACGGTTGGGGGCTGGATGTTGTGTCTGTTTTAGATTTATATTAGTTTATTAACCATGTGCGGATATAATCATTTGGTTCAGAAAATTCACTTTAAATACCTATCTATACCTCAAGTAAAGGAAAAAATAAAATATATTAAATATAATTATAAGTACCATGTCATATCAACTACTAATATAAAGAAAACTGCTCAGATACATAAAGACAAACACTATATACATATGTCTCACAAACATTTTTTACTTTCTCGCTGTCTTTCAGGTAGTGAAAGTATTGTGATAATCAAAAAAAGTGTTTTTTGAATTTTCGTCTGTCTGTCTGTACCTCGGACTAGAGCCTAAACTATTTTACCGATCGGGCTAAAATTTGGTATCTAGGGTTTAATAGGGTTGCCCCGAGGGGTTTTTGGAATTGGATCTCTAACCCTAAAATTAAGTGTAGTTTACTCAAAGGTGAAAGAGAATAAATCGATTTTATCAAAATTGGCTCTAACAATTTTGATTAAATTTCATTTTAAAACATTTATAAATAACCCAAAATAATGGCTACACTCAATATGTTGGCAAAATGACTTTAAGGGTTCCAGTCTGATGCGTAAATTCTTATTTCTTATCATAGCTCCGAAACTATTTGAGATATGACACTACTTATCATTGCAAATATATGTAGATATATTTATAATTCAAATCTTTTATTCAAAACATATTTTTATAAAACCAATAACTTTCAAATTATACACACACACACACACATATATGCATTTTTAATCCTGTCTTGGACAGGCTGATGTTAATATTATCCAACCTAACAAATTTATAAATGCATGAACATCATAGATGGGTGACCTGGTGGTCTAGGGGTAAGGTGTCAGACTTCTATGCTGGCGGCTGGGGTTCAATCCTCGGTTCCGGCACAGATTTATCTGATTTCCAAACCCTTCCTTCACCTCTGACAAGATATCTTGTGAATGTGGAGAATTCCAGGTCTCCACCGTGGTTCGGATTCCACGTTAAACTGTAGGTCCTTCATTTCATCTCACAATCACCCTACCATTACACATTAGCGTAAGTGCGTATAATCCGAATGGGTAGTAAGACGCGGTGCTAATAATAATAATAATGATTATCTCGAGGCCAATAAGAATCTGGCGGATCGAGGTATCTAAGAGGTTTTTTTTTGTAAACACCGCGTCTTTATAACTGTTCAGGTTATACACATGAGTAAGGGAATGTTTTAAAGGTGATATAATAGCATTTGCCTTGAAGTAGAGTGGAAAATAATTTAGGAAAAAAACACCCTCAGCAGAACTGACCGGGATTCGAATCCCAGTCTTCCCGTTTTCAGCAGGCCCAGTATTAAAACGTAAGTGTCTTCTTAGACCATGCGGCCACTGAAACGGGCTTTTTGACTTTTCTATTAGTAAGTATTCGCATATTTTACAATAACGAGGTAAGAAGGAAGGTAAATTACACAATAAATGTTCGTACATTTGCATACAAAAGTAGTTTTCAACCTGTTCTACTCGACATTGTTATTAAGGGTATAAGAAAATAATTTTGAAATGGTAACGAGTTTTTTTTTGTTACATTTGAACCTAATGTAAAAAAAACTGTTATTTAAAACAAACACAAGGTTATTAATTAGTTTAGCATATTTTAATTTAATTATATTTTATATTTTTATTAAGTTTTTTCCTGTCGTGGTGAAAAAAAGAACTATAATAATGTCATTGGGATGGAACTAATTTTTTTTAATTGCCATTAATATAAAACATATACTTTCCAATCCACTTTCACACAGTCTATATATTTATAACTTGGCTATAATACATTTCCTCCGTCCTCCGTATTTCGTGAAAAGCCGGGCTGTATATTATGCGCCCCAGCCCAAAGAATGCTCCCAGCACTATCTTGTCTCCAAGAAGGGTTGAGGGAGAGCTTTGTCACCCCACTATATTAGAATTCCTCCCCTAACTTCACCCCTCCTCCCACAACCACACACCTCACGCGAGAGCGATATAACATATTATAATGTGTATGGCCCGGGAGATAGCAAATGTTGGTCTCTGATAAGTTAGTGCATCCATGGAGTGGTTCCTGTTAGATGGTGACCCAGGGAGGAGACATAGTGGGCTAGGGATCACCTTTCACTTGGATAACGTTAAAGAGCCCGTCTCACCCCACAGATAACACCTAACTTAGGTAGGTAATACAGCTAGAACTAGACGTCTTTAGAGCCCGTCTCACCCCACAGATAACACCTAGCTTAGGTAGGTAATACAGCTGGAACCAGACGTCTTAAGAGCCCGTCTCACCCCACAGATAACACTTAACTTAGGTAGGTAATACAGCTAGAACCAGACGTCTTAAGAGCCCGTCTCACCCCACAGATAACACCTAACTTAGGTAGGTAATACAGCTAGAACCAGACGT
>CABFVZ010001388.1:152749-167133 GCA_902151445.1 Timema monikensis | reverse complement strand
GGGGGGGGGGGGGGCGTAAAGAATGGTACTGACCACATTCTAACGTTGCCTCCCCTGTTTCCAAAAATAGAACAACACAGCGCCACTACTAGAAGTAGGAAAACAATACTGCACAGTACATTTTAATTTATGAAAAGTTTGAACTAACCAAAACAGAATTCGAATTATCCACGATTTTTTTTTAACATTGTTATAATACAGAATTCACGGGACCGGGCTAAAAATTTGAATTAAAGACGATTTCGAATTACGGAAGTTCGAATTAATCTGGTTCCACTGTATTGATAACATCTATCAAAAGTTAGTTGCATATCACATTACTTAGCCTATGAATACATGAAGGTAGATCTAGTTACTTTATATCTGTCAGATAAAGTTTCCGGTGAACGTTAGGCTGTATTATAAAGGTGTGGAGTGGATTTTCGTGTTTTTCTTTGAACCGATCTCTTGTTTGTCCTAGCTTAGCTTTAACCATAGTAAGTGCCCTTTGATGTTTTAAACCTGTAACGATATGGGGTGTTGTTTTCTGGGGTTAAATAAACTAAGAACATAAATTGTGTATATTTAATTTATTTATATTCATACCGTCAGAACTGTGACTACATAGCCGGTTTTTTTTTCCTTTGGATTAACATCGTATTTTATGAAAGAGGACAATATTAAATTAAATATATCAAAGCACACTAAAAGATTAAATTTATAGCTACTCAAAAGTCCCCAAAGCAAAAAAAGAAACCTTAATGCGAGCCTTAAAGGTGAAAGTTTAGTGACATTATGTTTCATGATATCAACGTGTTTACTAAACAAATCAAATCTCTAAGAATGCTATCTATATAAAGGAATGCTCCACACTAAAGACATGTAATGTTTCAGACCACTCGTAACTAGAAAATCGTTGCGAATCGAATCAATACATGTATTGCACTGCAATAATTATACACGGATTTCATCAGCCGTTTCCATCCTGTGTCCGGGTCAGTTTAGTAAAAATGTCTCCATCTTCATCTATCCTTACACCATTCTTCTCCTCTCACTTGCACATTTTATGTTACCTGCTCCTCCCATCTCTTTCTTGATCTCTCTTTCGGTATTTTTCCTACATACGTCATCTCAATAATTCTAATAGGCATCCTCTCCTTCTCCATCTTCCTTACATGTCCATACCATCTCACCCTTCCTTCCTCTACTATCTCATGTACTCCAACATCCTCATTACATGTTCATACCATCTGTCTTGCTTCCTCTACTATCTCATGTACTCCAACATCCTCATTACATGTTCATACCATCTCAGTCTTGCTTCCTCTACTATTTCATGTACTCCAACATCCTCATTACATGTTCATACCATCTCAGTCTAGCTTCCTCTACTATCTCATGTACTCCAACATCCTCATTACATGCCGAAACAAACCTAAGTACGGACCTAACTCATAAATAACATATTTATAACTAAAATAAACAATGTAGGCCCTATATTTCGAAACAGGATAATCGTACAAACCACTCGATACTGACGAGTGATCGTGACATGTCACCGCAAGGAGTCGTATCTTGGAAACAGGGGCCTCAAGTTCGGGGTATGGGGGCAATTGCGAAGTGTCATAAGTGTGAAGAGTCATGTATAATATAACTCTCTCTCTCTCTGCTCGTTGGGGGCTCCGGCCCCAAACCCTCGGCGAGTTTTCTTTGCAAGTGGATGTAAACTAATGTAATTCCAGAGCCGTTTGTTGATAGGTCTTACCGTTTAGCCACAAGAGACCTCCAAAGAAAGGTCCACACAGACTTTGAAGTTGCTCCGCCATTTTGATTTTTTTAGGGAGTTAAAAAAAGTTATTTTTAACTTTTTGGAATTTTCCCGTCGGTTAGAGGCTAGAAGTTATAAGTTTGCCAAATTTAAAGTTTCTAGCTCATCTGTAAGTGGGTAAACATTAATGTCAGTGAGTGAGTCAGCCGTGTGGCTTTATAGTAATATAATATATATGTCATGGCGTCGTGAGTAAGTGTATGCCTGTCCATAAAGTCAATCAATCTTCCCTCGGTAATTCTCGGAGTTTTGAACAACTTCTCCTTGGTCTAAATTATACTAAATACTCGTTGAATAAGTGAAACTAAATAATATACATCTTTATAGAGACCAAACGGGAAGAAAGAACAGCACATTTCACCAATGAGCGTAGGTTAAATAATAGACACCATTACAGAAACATTTTTCTGTGAATTCTCACCTTCCTATTTCACAAAGCTATACAATCTAAAAAGATATATTTGCACATAACTCAGAACATATTGAGTTTATAATATATTGTTTTAATTAAAAGTTGTTCATATTTAAGAGTACTACAGCTATGCTATGATTAGCTGTTTCGTTTCTCAAAAACTTGTGGAGATATTATCTAAATCGGAAATTTATGTTCGTGTAAAGTAACTTTAAATAAATATTAAGGGGAAAATGCGATACGAATTTTTATTATTATGATTTGAGCTGATTTTGAAAATGTGTTTTTTTTTACTCATTCGCCCATAAATAAACTACCCTTAATTTTAGGGTTTTGATATTTAATTCCAAAAATGCCTTATGGAAACACGAGATATTAAATTTTTGACCGATTGGTAAAATTGTTTTGTGTCTAGACTCGGATACTGACAGATGGTATTGATAAAACACCAATTTCGGGTCCAGGGGGCCATAAAACGTAGACATCTATTAAAATTTCCAGCTACCTGCTTCACTGACCGCATGGTCTAAGTCGCTACTCTCGCAATATTCCAGACTGCCGATGACGGGGAGATTGAAGTTTGAATCTCGGCCGGGTGTACTGAGAGTGGTTATTCCACTCTCCCTCCACGCAAATTCGGGTACACTTCCTATAAATATAACCTTCCTCATCCCTAACCTATTAGAATAATTAGTACATAATATGCGTAAAACCCAAACGGGTAGAAAGATGCGGTGTTTAAAAGAAAACTAAATCTCAAACTCTGTTCTTTAGGATTACAATATTTTCTCTCTGAGGGGTCACGAGACCGTAAAACTGAGATTAATATATACCCACAGGATGTGTAACAAAATGTTGAATTGAAGTGCTAAAAAATCATATCAATATCGATTCTTGATTCTTTTGATACCTTAAATAATCGATGATATCGAAGAATCAAGTTCTGACATACCTAATTAAAGCTTTTATTAAAATCCTTCAACTTTGTAGGGGTACGGGGGGTGGGGGTAACAGCCCTGACCTCAATAATTAATCTGTTATCAGTCAATCTCCCCTCTCCACCAAACTTTTCCGTCAGCGCCGACAGTTGAGCTATGATTGGCAGGAATCTTCCTCGTCAGTTTTACCAACTTGGTAAACATGACAAAACAAAGTTCCTTTCTCCTCCCCTTCCCCGCGAATGCCGCAAAACTTGATGTTGATGCGGCAGATGTAAACAATGGCGGCCATTATCTTGGTGTTGGTGTTTTGACAAGGTTCGTTTGAAGGTGTAGTTCCTCGCTAACTAAACTATTCTGGAAACTTGGAGGTATTTAATTTGTTGGAGTAGTCACACTTTTAGATTACTGGCGTGTTTTGTTATTAATAATTATCTTTATTCATTTTTTAAAAAATATTTCTGTAAANTTTTCTTCCCCCCCCCCCCACCCCTTCCCCTTAAGATCACCGCGTCTTACTACCTATTTAGATATATACGCTCATGTACAAATCACGCTATTTAGTTAGGGACGTGGAATGTTTAATATGGAGAAAGTGTACCCGCATTTGCTTGGAGGGAGAGCGTAAAGCCGTCTATGGGAAACCACCCTCAGTACACCTGACCGAGATTCGAACCTCGATCCCTCAGTCATCGGCAGTCTAGTCTACTGCGAGAGTAGCGTCTTAGACCGTGAGACCACCGAAGCGGGTGACTAGTATTTGACAGTTCGAAAGTACAAACGGGCTCGCAGTTTGGTTTTAGTGATGGAGGGGGTGTTAATCTTAACACCGGTTTGGAGGAAGGGGAAATAGGGACAAACCATTTAGAGGTTTTTTTTTTAATCGATCTTGCTCTGCTCTTTTTCTGGGATTCCATCTGCCCGATCTAATCCTTCTGTTTCCTCTTGTTTAGTAATTTGAGATGCCCCTTTCTAGTCCTTTAAACAGATTTAAGGTGGGGATGTAGTTGGCGCAAGATAAGGTTAGTAACTAAGTAGCTTTTATGATAAAACATTGGATTTATTTTGGCCAAAATAAATCAAATATTTCTCCAGTAGAAACATAAAAGTTAAATTTTCCTCATACGTTATTATCAACAGTTGATGAATTTCTGTCATAAGTGTCCTGAAAAAAGTATGTCATTTAATGCCTCTATACTCAAAGTTGACATTCAGGAACTGTTGATGTCAAAATGTGGATAAAATCAAACCAAATGTTTCTACTGGAGCAATATTTTATTTTATCTTGACGGAAAAAAAATTTTGCTATAAAAAGTGCAAAACATATGTCCCTTAACTTGAGTTACCTACCTCCTTAGCTTAAAAGAATAAATAATAAATAGTTCATAGTATAATGACGTCATAAAAGGCAAAGTGTAGAGGATAAGGCGACAAGAAGAATGACGTATACAAATGACGAATGACCTCGAACAAGGAAATAAGATAAAATGTCAGGATATAAAAGGGGAGGATAAGACATGGCAACGGACCTGTCGAAAGACAGAACATAGTAATAATAATAATAATTACTAATAATAGGACAGTTTTTTTCTGGTTGCCCTTACACACATATTTGAATCAAATAAAACAGGATGGTATGTATGTATGTATGTATGTTTGTCTAAATTCAGACGTTGCTCTTGACAGAATAATGAAAATACGCTGGTCCATGTCTGTCATATTTGTGTTGTTTTTTTTTGCATGAGTGGGTTTAACGTTTTATTTGTGAAACTTTATACACATAACATTGTTTCACAGAGAAACAGTAGAAACAACAACTGTCAAGTTGGGTTTACTTATGTTCTGTACAACTCAACATGTAATATCCATTAAACTGACATAATGGTCCATGGATAGTGCTCCTTTGTGGGACATATTTTACCAAATAAAGAAATTCCTCTGTGAAATGATATAGTATTATTATTTGGACCGCGTCTTACTACCCATTCGGACTATACGCATAAAACTATAAAGTTTAAGGGAAAGTGTTTTTAAGGCCCTCGACAGAACAAACAATTCCACCAGACTTGGACTATACAGTATGAACCCTATGTGACAGCTTCTAGAAAAGTCTATAAAAACACTGTCACCTATTCATACGTCGAGTTATGTGATCTGCAACTGTCACTTTTGAAGCCCGAACGGGTAGTAAGACGAATATAAAAACATGTAGGTAAATATCAACGTCAAACAAAATCCAGAAAACAGTGTATGTTGTAGCTGTAGGGACAGAGGGAGGGAGGGACAGACAGACGGACAGAGGGACGGACAGAGGGACAGTGGGACGGACAGACGGACAGAGGTACGGACAGACGGAGGGAGGGATAGACAGACGGACAGAGGGACGGACAGACGGAGGGAGGGACAGACAGACGGACAGAGGGACAGAGGGACGGACAGACGGAGGGAGGGACAGACAGACGGACAGACGGAGGGATAGACAGACGGAGGGATAGACAGACGGACAGACGGAGGGATAGACAGACGGACAGAGGGACGGACAGACGGAGGGAGGGACAGACGGACAGACGGAGGGAGGGACAGACAGACGGAGGGACAGACAGACGGAGGGACGGACAGACGGAGGGAGGGACAGACAAACGGACATAGGTACGGACAGACGGAGGGAAGGACAGACAGACAGACGGACTTATATTTGTTCCCAATAAAGTGGGTCTTATAACTTAAATAGAAATCACAATCACAAGATAGAAAATATTTACTATAACGGTACTTTCTTTATATGAGAACGTAATTTGTTTGTATTAAAAAAAGTAATTTTCTACCAGAACCTTAATTTCTCCTTGGGAGTAGTGGGGGGGGGGAGGGGTGAAAGAGAAGGGATGCGGGCAGTGTTTCTAAATTAACTTTTAATTTGAAAATGTTACGAGTTCTAACAAGGGTGCCTGCTATTTTAATATAACGTCGGGGCCTTCCTACTTCGGACGAGTTTTCTTCTCTGGAAGAAAGAACCGGGGGAGGAACCTTTGTTAGTAGAAACATTAATTTTATGAACGAATATTCTTTTAAATGTTGATTTTACGGACGGTTTGATACGGAAAGGTTATTAAGATACATAACCTCCTTATAACTTATTCGCGCTTAAAACATTGTTTCGACGTGATAATTCTGTAGAGTAATTAAAACATATTACAGGCTTGATTAAAAAAAAGTCTTGTTTCATAATTTGTAAAACATTAGAGCCATGTTTTAACTAAGTAACAGTTATTTAATTAAAGTTAGGGGGTTCCTTTCATCAAATAAAAATATTTATTTACTTAAGTAAATTTAAATGCTGTATAATTTAAATTGTAATTAGTTTTTACTCTTAAGTAACCGAAAAAAAAAATGGGAGAAAACTATCAAAATTATACTTTATTATTTTAATACGAGTTTACTCTAGCTAATGATCTGACGTACAAAGGCGCCATTTTCGTATTGTCCGGCTCACCTTTTATTGGGTTAGGGAGGACTTCAGTCACGGTCAGATCTTTGTTTATTATTAAATATTTTCTCAGTCTCTTTCCAAGAAAGTGCGGGAACATTTCCTCTATATCTCACCTTTTCACCATCTCTTGCCACATTAGTCTGGAGATGAGAATATCCCTGACGAATCATGAGAGAAACAGATAAAAAAAATCACTAGTTCGTGATAAGATTGTAGTTTTTGATTGAGTGCAATGATGTCCTGTTTTATAATGAGCATTTCATCCTCTTCAGTGGCTGAACGGTTTAAGGCGTCACTCTCCTGTTGGACTGGCATACTGATAACGAGGTCAGGGTTCGAATCTCGGTTGGATCTACTGAGAGTGATAGCAACTTTATACAGGTGTCAAAATCTTGTGATATCTCGGGGCTAGGTCCTGAGTAGAGCATGACGTCATAATCCCGCGGTATCTCGGGGCTAGGCCCTGAGTAGAGCATGACGTCATAATCCCGTGGTATCTCGGGGCTAGGCCCTGAGTAGAGGATGACGTCATAATCTCGCGGTATCTCGGGGATAGGCCCTGGGTAGAGCATGACGTCATAATCTCGTGATATCTCGGGGCTAGGCCCTGAGTAGAGCATGACGTCATAATCTCGCGGTATCTCGGGGCTAGGCCCTGAGTAGAGCATGACGTCATAATTCCGTGGTATCTCGGGGCTAGGCCCTGAGTAGAGCATGACGTCATAATCCCGTGGTATCTCGGGGCTAGGCCCTGAGTAGAGCATGACGTCATAATCTCGCGGTATCTCGGGGCTAGGCCCTGGGTAGAGCATGACGTCATAATCTCGCGGTATCTCGGGGCTAGGCCCTGAGTAGAGCATGACGTCATAATCTCGTGATATCTCGGGGCTAGGCCCTGAGTAGAGCATGGCGTCATAATCTCGCGGTATCTCGGGGACCCACTGGCACTGGTGAACGCTCCTATAAACCTTGTCCTGATATTTTTCCATGGTAGTAAATATAAAGTAGAGCCGTTCCTTATCCTAACAAAATGACTTCTCCAGAATGTAATTGAAATGTAAATAAAGGTTTTATAAGAAAAAACCCAAAGCAGGCATTATCTTTTCTCCGAGATGTTCGAAGTGGAATCCCTTCTATTCCTTCCTCCCCTCCCCCTCCGCCCCCCTCAACCCTGTCATTAAATGTTACAGTGAAGGGTAAATGGGGTGAAGAACGGGGGATTCTATAGTTAATATTTGAGAGATCATTTCATGAAACTCGGTGAGAAATACTACTTAGTTTATTCTCACAAACGAAAGTTGCGAGCACTCCCGAAGATAACTCGGGAGGGGAAAGGGAGGTGTATGGTTCTTGTTAACAGAATATTGAGGAGACCACCTTACTCCCCCCCCCCCACTCCCCTTCCTAAGTTTCATATCTTTCAAAGGAAGCAGATTTGGACAAAGCTCCCAGTCAAGAGGTTACACACCGCTCCGAGTTATTGTTTTGTTTTTTCATTGTACGTTTAACGCAAGTTCTGGCCGTAAACTACTCAAGGTGGTGACGTAGGGGACGTGAAATAAGGTTGATGTTGAGGTTTTTTTCGTGTTTGTAACAAAACTTTTTTTTTTTTTGTTAATGTTTCTATTTTTCACACATTCGTCTACAACATTAAGCCACGTTTCATATGGCTTACGCCTTACTTTTGATCCACACACTCTACCTTCATATATTTACTTCATCACTTGATCCACACTCATCCTCTCAACATGTCCAAACCAATGTAACGCGCTTCTTTCATATTCATCCATTGGATTCCCTTCAGCATCCATCTATTACTGACTCTGCCCATACGAGTTTTCCCACACACATTTATTAGATATCTCATTCCAACCGAATTCACCTTGTTCTTGTGTTTCTCCTGACAAACCCAAGCTTCACATACATACAACAATATTGGCATTAACACACTTTTATATACCGCCATCTTCGTCTCTTTCAATACTCCTTCATTCTCTGCAATAGTCCACATACATCCAACTACACTCTGAGATACATTCTCTCTCCTGTCAATTTCACTTTCTATCCTTCCATTTTTTACAGAACATTCTGCTCAGAAAAACAAAATCATTCACTTGTTCTAACAGCAATTTATCATGCAGCTCTCCATGTACCCTTTTTTGAACCTAAAGACTGTTAAAAGCGTTTTCAAAAAACAAATCCAAAAACTAGACTAAACTAAACTACCCTTAATTTTAAGGGCTAGGATAAAAATCACTATCTTACCTTGAGTTAAGACCTTATAGCATCTAAATGTCAAGATTGAAAAAAAATTCTATCAAATCGTTTGGACTGTAGTCCTAGGTAGAGACAGAGGGCTAGACAGACAGACAGACGGACAGACAGAGGAACGGACGGATAATGAGACGAACACTGGTACGGAAAAACGGCCGGCCAAAAGGAAAGATATAAGGATCAAAAGAATCGTAAGACCCACTTATTTTGAAAGAGCTTGAAGGTCCATTTTAATCCCTAGGTCGAAAATGTATAATATTCATATACTTTGTGTATTGAAAGAGTACAATAATGTGCGGCCGTGGCTACCTCTGTTCTGTTTGTCTGAATGTATTCAAGTTGTTCTTCCCACCATCTCTCCGGAGGTACAGATCACCTCTCGGAACAATAACTGTCCGTGTCTCTCCTCTAGGGGGAGACTTTTTATAGCGCGGGTTGAACGGGAGCAAACCAAGTGATTGTCTCTAATCCGCCGCTATAACTAGGAGCTGTGTTGTGTTGGTTGGTCGAGTGTTCCGGGGGAAGTCCCTCGAGAGGGGGTGGAGGATGACGTTAATTTGGCGCGAGTGGCAAGTTGCGCTGTTTGACGGGGTAGCATAAACGTTCCGCTAAATAACACCGTCTACTTGGAGGGAAATATCTTAACCCAGCTGAGTGCTTGTGATGGAGGACAAGGTTCAAATCTCACTAGGGTATACTTAGAGTGGGTTTTTTTCTGCGGTCTATCACATTCATGCAGGGATACACCCACGCCCCCCCCCCCCTCAGAAAATTAAGGATATTACAAAAATAGGATTAGCATTATGTTTCGTCAATTAATCAATTATATTTAATATAAAAGAGTTTAAATTTGTGCAGTAATTAGGGTTTTTTAAAGGAATACTTCTTTCTATTGATTTTTAATTTAATTGTAAATTTGCACTTAAATGAAAACTGGATCTGTGATGCCGTAATATTTTCTAGAAACGATTAAAGTATTTACTCTTTGTACATAAATTTATAAAGTGGGTACAGTAATTGAAATTATTATTTTAGAGCAATTATGTAAACATTATTGTATCAGTAAGAGGGGAAGGGGCAGTTGATATTATTGTATCCCCCCCCCTCCTACTGCAAATCCTGGGTGCGCCCCTGCATTCATGTGTATGCACATCTTTTAGACAACCATCCTCATCCTTACCGCCTAGATTAAATCGTCAATGACCCTTGTATTTAGCGTTAAATTAAAAGATAAAATTACCTATGAGTTGTATCGTTGGATAAGTCACTAATAGAACTAAAGCCAACCTTGTATTCAGTATCGTGTCGGGAAGAGTTGCCATGGTAAGCAGAGTTAGTTGAAACTCTACCTGTGATATGTTTTAATCACTTAGTAGAACATTCATTGGTCAGGTATCAAAGAACATACATTCCCATGTGAGGTGTGTAGAGCAGCCTATGTATGATTGGTCAAATGGGGACAAAGGGGGAGAGTACATATCACAGGTACAGTTGTAACAAGCTCTGCTTACCCTGGCAACCCTAAACGACACGACACTGCTAGCGTGGAAATTAACTTGTTAAAAAAGGGTGACCTGGCTGTCCAGGGGTAAGGTGTCGTACTTCTATGCTGGCGGCCGGGGTTCAATCCTCTGTCCCAGCACAGATTTATCTGATTACCAAACCCTTCCTTTCACCTCTGACAAGACATCTTGTGAATGTGGGGAATGCCAGGCCTCCACCGTGGTTCGGATCCCACGTTAAACTGTAGATCCTCCATTTAATCTCACAATCACTCTACCATTACACATTAGTGTAAGTGCGTATAACCCAAACGGGTAGTAGGACGCGGTGCTAATAATAATAATAATAATAATAATAATAACTTGTTAAAAGATTCTTACCAAACAAACCAGAAAATATAAATTAATTCTGCAGCCCATAGTGCCATAATCATTAATAGAAAGATTTTAAAAAAATAAGATATTCATCAAGTTATTCAAACGCTTTCACCATCAATAATCATCCCAGTTCTTACAACAACAAAAAAACAACTTAAAACTTAGTCACGTGAACAGTTTTCTGGGAATATAGTTGGGGAGTAGTTTCTACTGTGCATGCGTCATATATATTCACTACGTTGAACATGCAATCATTATGCGCCCTTTTGCACAGCAAACCATTTTAATTTGTTTTTCTTTTTCTCGTGGAAATTTGCCAGCACACAAACGACCGTGAGTAGGACACGAAACACTACTCGACGAGATCGCTTTAGGGTGATATCGCTATGATAATAACCTCGTCGCGTGGACCTAAGTCACCCTTGTCAATTCGGTCCTTTGTTGCGCGACCTTTGACTTCGTCCAGTGGTCAGCGTTATTTGCTTCTACCACATTGTCCATGCGGTGTTTTTTTTGTTTTGTTTTTTGCGAACTTGCTTGTCCCTCTTCTCTAATTTTTTTTGGAAAGAAAAAAGGATCAGTTGTGTAACCTCCCTCCCTTTCCTCCTTCCAACTGTCACCTTATGACCGCTAAATCACTGGTGATCCTATTGGTATTTGGTAATGTTTAGATATGAGGTTCACTTTATCCCCCCCTCCTCCTCGCCCCCTGTTCAAGGCCATTGTATATAACAGATTGGCCGATTGTTGCTGAAACCAGTGTTACCAACAACCCTTGCACGTATGGTAGGTTTTATCATGGTCCCCACCCCTGACATTCTTCCACAAGTTTCTAGTTTTATATCTAGTGATTGATTGCGTCACCAGGGGTCCTTTCTTTCTTTCTTTCTTTCTTTCTTTTAGCACCGTTTGGGCTAAACGCTAATGTATTATTCATTCTAATATTTTTAGGGATTAGGAAGGTTATATTCAGAGTGTGTACCCGAATTTGCGTGGAAAGAGAGTGGAAAACCATTTTGTAATAACCACCCTCGGTACACCCGACTGAGATTCGAACCTCGATCTCCCCGTCATCGGCAGTCTAGTCTATCGCGAGAGTAGCGCGTTGGACCGCGGGTTTCGGTGGTCCTAGTGTAAATTTGCAAGTCTGTTCTCTTTTGGGAATGTTTGGACGTGATTGAGTTCACTGAAATGAATCGTTCATATTATATCTAGTTCAATAGAATGTAGGGGACGCGAAAAAAGGCCAGTGTCAAAGGTGACCTGGTGGTCTAGGGGGTAAGGTGTCGGACTTCTGTGCTGGCGGCCGGGGTTCAATCCTCGGTCCAGGCACAGATTTATCTGATTAAAAAACCCTTCCTTCACCTCTGACAAGACATCTTGTGAATGTGGGGAATGCCAGGCCTCCACCGTGGTTCGGATCCCACGTTAAACTGTAGGTCCTCCATTTCATCTCACAATCACCCTACCATTACACATTAGCGTAAGTGCGTATAACCCGAACGGGTAGTAAGACGCGGTGCTAATAATAATAATAATAATTATTATTATTATTATTATTATAACAATAATAATAATAATTTATAAACAAAACTTTTTTGGTTGAAATAAATCAAATATTGCTCCAGTAGAAACACAAGAGTTTAATTTTCTTCCCACGGTGATGATGTGTTTTCCCCCACTCTATTCCCATTTGACCAATCATACATAGGCTCTGCTCTACACACCTCACATGTGAATGTATCAGTGTCGTGGAGTGGAGTGTTACCAGGGTAAGCAGAGCTTGTTGAAACTGTACCTGTGAATTATTGTCATCACTACGTGGAACACTCTTTGTTCAGGTATCAACGAACATCTGACCCCACGGGATGCATGTAGAGCAGGGCCTATGCCCCAAAGACTTTTGAAACTTCACCAAAAATAGTTCTGTATCCATCCACCTGGACCAACATGCTTTATTACCTTTGACACTCTATAGATATCTCTGGTCAAGTTGACAGAATATTCGTCGCGTGGATGAACACAAGACTGTCTTTAATTACTTTCCCACTGTCGGAATCAGGTCAAACTTTCCGTGACCTTACTAAAGCTATATTCATGTAGGCGTGACCTGCATTATTTCAACGGTAGGCTCACGCATCACGCAGGCAAGAACACACAACTGGTGCCTCCAGAGGTGGAATATGGACTAGAAATTGGTCGATTCTCTATGTAAAAAAAACAACGTGAATATATTCATTACGGTAATTATTATTCTCAGACCTATGCGCAACCGATTTTCCGTCATTTATTATTTATTTATCGAATGTGGGGAATGCCAGGCCTCCACCGTGGTTCGGATCCCACGTTAAACTGTAGGTCCTCCATTTCATCTCACAATCACCCTACCATTACACATTAGCGTAAGTGTGTATAACCCGAACGGGTAGTAAGACGCGGTGCTAATAATAATAATAATATAATATTTATTTATCTTAATTAAATTAAAGATTATAGCCTTCATTGAGGTAGCCTCTCCAAGTTCTAGTGGTAAGCGTTCCCAGCTACAGATCTAGAGGTATCAGGTTTGATTCCCGACGCTTACAGAATCGGTGAAGGAGTAGGTTGGCAAACTGACTCTTGAGGATAAATGAGGCGATACTTGATTTTTTTTTTAAGTAGCAGCTCTGGTCTAGAAAACTGAGATTAACTGCCGTAGGAGAGAGAGTTCGTTATACTTACCACATGCCACCATCAATCCATAAATGTTAGCACTAACATAACAAACGGTGGCAGTCGCTCGGTTGGTGTTGTTTTTACATTGAGGCTGTGACCAAAATATTTTAAGGCTAAGCTGAAATTTATGAAAACTATCATTTATTTCGACAGAAACTTTTATCATTTCTACCAAACCGATTTTTTAAACTACTTTTGACTCAAAATATTTTCTTCTAGGACTATCGTATCATTTTCTATTACGTAATCAAAATTTTTGTAAATCTACTTTAGTCAATGAGTATACGGACGGTTTCTTGATGCTAAAAAAAATTGTTGAGGCCTTAAAAAAAAGTTTTTGGTGTAGATTTACACAAAAATTACAAAACCTCCAAACTTAGGTTGGGCTATCCGGCGCAGCAGAAGATCTATAGATTAAATAGACAAACTATTATATTTGTTAAGTACTGATATATTCTTTAAATTGAAAAATGACACCTGTACACGGGATTCGAACCCTGGACCATTGACTTAGTACGCCAATTCTCTAGCCACTGATCTATCCAAGGAATAGTCCCGTGCTTTAAGTCATTCTTCACTAATATTTAAGGCAGAGTCTGTGATGGACGTGTGGAAATTTTCTGCTACATAAGAGTGATCAATTAAGAACTAATCGGTTAACGCAGCCATCTTAGACTCGTTAGGGCTTAATACTGCATTGGTTGAAAGTCGCTAATCTTAACATGTATGGGAATAATTATAATCTCATTAGTAAAACTATCTCGTTGTCACCTACAACCATTCCTACGCCTGATAGCTTATACAAACCCCGTAACTTGTACAAGCAGCCTACAAGTTAGAGTGAGAGTTAGAGTGTAGGGAAAGCGAGATA
>CABFVZ010001388.1:134776-152737 GCA_902151445.1 Timema monikensis | reverse complement strand
AAGCGAGATAAGACCAGTATTTTGTTTGCAGTTTTTATAGCTAAACATATTTTTTGTCAAAATAAATCCAATATTTCGCCAGTAGAAACATAGAGTTTAATTTTCTTCACACGATGATATCAACAGTTGTTGAATATCTGTTGAGGATGTCCTGGAATTTAATGACAACTTGTTCTTTTCATTTTTTTTAAAGTTTCTCATCTAATGTCGCCATGCTCATGACAGATATTCAACAACTGTTGATATCACCAAGTGGAGAACATTAAACTTAGGTTTCTACTGGAGTGATATTTTATTTGTTTCATTGTCAAAAATATGTTTAGCAATAAAAACTGCGAAAACACTGCCCTCTTCACGCGTCCCCTACATCCCCCCTCCCCCCTCAAAAGGTCAAACACGGATAACCATTGGTCGGGCTAAACGCATGCTCGCACTAAATTAGGTAGGAGGAGGGTATAATTTAGAGGAAATGTACTAGAAAATGCGTTTGGAGAGAGTGGGTAAACATTTAGAGAAAGTACTATCATTACAACGCGTTCCGGTGGTATAAACTGTCAAAGGCGTCACTCACGATAGATTGGAACTGACGATGACGGGGAGGTCGGGGTTCGAATCACGGTCAGGGGTACTGCTTGGAGGGAGGGTCAGGGGGGGTTCCTATATGATTTTCCACTTTCCCTCGATGCACATGCGGAAACAATTCCTATAAATTCAACTTTACTAATCCATAATATATTAGCGTAGTAATTGGTCCGTGTGCTTATAGACCTAAAGGGTAGTATGACCTGGGGTTAAAAATAACACAAGATGAGGCTGACGCCTTTGTCCTCTTGCTCACCGGTGTGGCTTGTCCATATGATAGTTACCGGGTGGAGTCTTGTATATTGGTTTCTCCCGAGCTATCCGGCCTAGATGGTGTAGTTGTCTAACGCGCTAGTTTTGTGTTGAGCTAAACTGCCGAGGACGGCGAGATTGAGGTTCGACTTTCGCTCGGGNAGTTTTCTACTCTCCCTCCACGCAAATGCAGGTTCATTTCCTCCATATTCAACCTTACCAATCCTTAGCCCACTAGCGTAATTAGTACTTAAGCGTATAACCCGAACGGGTAGTAAGACTCACTTCAAAATATTACTAATTATATTGTGCGGTGTTAACACGAGGGTGACCTGGTGGTCTAGGGGGTAAGGTGTCGGACTTCTGTGCTGGGGATCCGGGGTTCAATCCTCGGTCCCGGCACAGATTTATCTGATTGCCAAACCCTTCCTTCACCTCTGACAAGACGTGTATTAATCACAACTTGTGAATGTGTGAAATTCCAGGCCTCCACCGTGGTTCGGATCCCACGTTAAACTGTAGGTCCTTCATTTCATCTCACTATCACCCTACCATTACACATTAGTGCAAGTTTCTATAACCCGAACGGGTAGTAAGACGCGGTGCTAATAATAATAATAATAATAACAGACGAGATTTTTCACATATTTGTTAGATTATCAAATACAGAGAGAAACAATTAACTAACTCTGAGCCTACCTTTGTGAATAGTGACAGAATAGCTGTAGTGACGAGATGGTAGCTGAGAGCACTTCCTTCACACGAGAGAGTTCCATGGCTGTGTCCAGAGACTGCCGAGAGCCATTAGGGGAGAGGGGTCAATGCGGTGCTGACACCTAGTGCTAGTTAATATAGTTAATTACACAAAGACTAGAGCACAGCTGGCTCGGTAGATATATTC
Source organism: Timema monikensis (assembly GCA_902151445.1). Classification (NCBI taxonomy): domain Eukaryota; kingdom Metazoa; phylum Arthropoda; class Insecta; order Phasmatodea; family Timematidae; genus Timema; species Timema monikensis. The sequence continues at coordinate 151,002 of CABFVZ010001388.1, read as the reverse complement.
ATACTAAACAATATGTGTTTCCCTTGAGGGGAGATTTGTCGTTTGTTTCAACCAGTACCCCCTAAAAAGAGAGTTTGAAGTTTTTTCTCGTCGTGCGCGTGTTTTTGGGGACATTGTCTCTTCAACCCCCCTTCTGAGAAACCTCGTTTGGGTTAACCCCCTCCCCCTCCCCTCAAGGGATGAAGTGTTGATTTCCCGTGGGGCGGAAACAGACGAGTTGAAAGTGATTCAAAGGTTTCATTTGGTACGCGCGTTCTTCTGTGATAGTGGCGCCCTTTGTATGATGACCCCCTATTTACTGTTAATGATTCCGTACATAATTCAGTACGAGCTATGGTGTGAATGTGACCAATCATCGTGCGTGGCATGGCTATTGGCAAAAGGCGAAACAAGTGGACATCGTGGAAACTTGTACCTAGTTTGGTAAAAGGTTATGGGGGGTGTTGAGGTACTGACGCATGCGCAGAAGAAATACAATTTGTCTTACGTCGGAATTGAACAGTAGCTTCTTTATTTTTCAAACAAAAGTAAATAAATATATATAGAGAGAGAGTTTTATGTAAGTTGTTTTAAATAAACTTATTTTTACTTTCTCGTAACCTCCCGTGGAGAGAAAGTATTGTGACAGTCCAAAAAATTTAATTCGATATTTCGATGGATGTTGATGGTTTATAACCCTCAGAACCTTAAAAAAAGAGTTTGGTTTTATTTTGCGATGGTGTCTGTCTGTATCCAGGACTAGAGCTGGAACCATTTTACTGATCGCGCTAAAATTTTATATCTTGGGGTTTTAATAAGGATCCTCCGAGCGATTTTTAGAATCGGATATCTAAACTTAAAAATAAGGGTAGAGTACTGAAAGGCAAAGAGGGAGAGAGAAAATCGATCTTCTCAATCTTCTCTGTCGATTTTAGTTAAACTTTGTGTCCAGAAATTGATTAATATTATAAACAAAATGGCTATTTTCATTTTCATATAAAAATGAGTTTAACTGTACTTTACATAAGCAGACATTTCCAATTTTTGATCATATCTCCTAAACTATTTAAGATACGAAATAACTTATCATTGTAAAACTGTAGTTCTATTAAATATAAAAATATTTTATTTGGAATATATTTTTATCAAACCAATAGTTTGAGCTATAAACAAATATATGTACAGTAGCCCCATGGCTTATTTGGTGCTAAATGACAGCTCACAGCTGACTTCTGATAGTCAACATTTAGGTATATACCTAAATTTTGACTGTCAAAAGGTACATCTGCTAAACACATGTGTTTTTGCATATCATCTGGTTCGGCGTAGGGATACGTAATTTTGTCTGGTAACTTTTTAAAGCTGTCAGTCAGCACCAAAGAAGCCATGGGGCTACTGTATATCATAAACCTTTGATATTGATTGTGTTCCTCTTTTCTCACTGTTTCTGTAACAGTGTATATTATTTCACTAAAGCCCTTTTAGTGAAGTATTTCTGTAACAGTGTATATGATTTAGTTTAAACAAATCTTAGCTTTTAGTTAGTAAATATCTCCAATTTCAATTTAAGATAGAGAGATAGTCTTTGCTGTGCACCTTAGCATATTTTTTTTAATATAACGCGAACAAGACTTATGAAAGTAAACGTTTTATTATCCGTCTCATGTTTGTTTACCTCCCCGCCATTGTATTGTTCCCTTGTCCCCTCCATAGATCATCTCTATGAGAGGAGGGAGGGTGTTGAATGTTGGCTCTGGTCCAGGACCCACCCCCTACCCCTGTTCTCCGTAATATCACAGCGGGCAGTTACCCCCTCATACCACCCCCTACAGTCGTCCGTGCGTGGGACATTAGTATCAATGCCGACCACAACATCAGAGACCACCCTTGCGAATTAATGAAGTGTCATCCCTGTCGAGTGGACATTCCAACAACCCTTAAATGTAGAGGGTTGTGACTAGTGACCTGTTCACACGGTCCATTTTACAGCACTACTCTATTACATGTGACCTGATCACACGGTCCATTTTACAACACTACTCTATTACATGTGACCTGTTCACACGGTTCTATTTTACAACACTACTCTATTAATGTGACCTGATCACACGGTCTATTTTACAACACTACTCTATTACATGTGACCTGATCACACGGTCCATTTTACAACACTACTCTATTACACTTGACCTGTTCACACGGTCAATTTTACAACACTACTCTATTACATCTCCCCCCTCTCACTCTCCCCTACTCATGAGTGTCCGTGACGTCACGTCCGTCCTGTCTCGAAGCTTTATACAAACCCTGCCCCTGCCAACTGCTCTAAGACTGTCCCGTCACGCTCCACACCTGGGACCACACTCGTGTACTTGTTGTTGTTTTGATAGTTTGTAGGACTCTTGTCTTTATAGAGAGATCTAACTAAGAGTACCCGCTTCGGTGGAAAAATGGTCTAAGGCGTCACGATCGCGTCAGACTGGCCTGCTGAAGACTGAGATCGGGCCTCCCAATCTCGGCAAGTTTCTATTAAATAAGCTCACCCCTCTGGTTCAACGAAAATGTGGATACATTACCTCTAAAACCTACCTTATCAGCGTGTATCTCGGAATAGTAGTGAACTGGGTGGGGGTAGGGGGGATAAAGTTGTTTCTATCAGAAAATGTTGTAACGAAGTAAATGTTGGCTGAAAGAGTCGTCCAGTGTTATTCCGAACACGTGCCTTTCATCCTGTTACTGTCCCCCCCCCATCCCCCCACCTCACCAAGGGTGCTTTGAACTCCTCCGCGACTGTATGGTGCTCAACGACTCCAGGCACGGGCCTAACTCGATTATTAGCTGAAACTCTGCCTTTTAGCTTCCACCAGACATTTCCACCGTTATTCTCACTATATACTGTTATCTCTCAGGACATTACAGTCTGTTATTAGCTGAAACTCTGCCTTTTAGCTTCCACCAGACATTTCCACCGTTATTCTCACTATATACTGTTATCTCTCAGGACAGTACAGTCTGTTATTAGCTGAAACTCTGCCTTTTAGCTTCCACCAGACATTTCCACCGTTATTCTCACTATATACTGTTATCTCTCAGGACCGTAAAGTCTGTTATTAGCTGAAACTCTGCCTTTTAGCTTCCACTAGACATTTCCACCGTTATTATCACTATATACTGTTATCTCTCAGGACAGTACAGTCTGTTATTAGCTGAAACTCTTCCTTTTAGCTTCCACCAGACATTTCCACCGTTATTATCACTATATACTGTTATCTCTCAGGACAGTACAGTCTGCTATTAGCTGAAACTCTGCCTTTTAGCTTCCACCAGACATTTCCGCCGTTATTATCACTATATACTGTTATCTCTCAGGACATTACAGTCTGTTATTAGCTGAAACTCTGCCTTTTAGCTTCCACCAGACATTTCCACCGTTATTATCACTATATACTGTTATCTCTCAGGACAGTACAGTCTGTTATTAGCTGAAATCTCATTCGACTCTCTCTTTGCTAGTGCGGGTGCATTTATGCGAACCTTTTGACTAAATATTTAATAACCTTAATATTGAACATACAAAATAAAAACTGTATTTATTAAAATATTTTTGTTGGTCGTGTGCGCTAATAATTCTAATGTGTTGGAACCAAGGCAGGTTGTATTTAGAGGAAATGTACCCTCATTTATGTGGGGGGAAAGTACAAAACAATTTCGGCAAAAATCACCCTCATTACACCCGGAAGGGATTCAAACCTCAACCTCCCAGTCATCGGCAGTTATGTCTCTTGCGATAGTGATGCCTTAAACCATTCGACCATCGAAGAGGGTGAAGGTGTTATTTTAGAAGAAATGTACTCCACATTTCTTTGGAGGGAAAGAGATAGGCTGTCTTTGAAATACGTCAGTATACCCGTTTCGAAATGTTGAACCACAAACCTCCACGTCCCCTGAGAGTCGGACAAGACGAGACTGATGCTTTTACCCACGTACTCGACGTGACTAGTGTGCGTTTGTTAGATTAACTATAAACTGTGTGAACTGAACTCACCTTGAACTAGGATCGGCTTTCAAGGGTCGTTGGAAGGTCTCAGGTATCGTCTGAAACAAACAAAATATGTTAGTTCAGTGTTCCAGCACATGTGAGAGTTATTGAGCCGAGAGGTTGTAATCGCTTGATGACTAGGTCAGAGGAAAAAATAACGTTCAGGGGAGATAAAAATCATTACTTTATCCACAAAGTTAAAATAAAACCATGATACCCATATACACACACATATATAACTACATACGTATATAACTACACACACACGTATATAACTACACACACGTATATAACTACACACACGTATATAACTACACACATGTATATAACTACACACACACTCAGAGACATACATACATACATACATACATACATACATACATACATACATACAAAGCTGTGAATATAGCTCCATAAACAACAACTTCGTACTTAATCCATCCTCACTAACTTTCTCCACACTTCCCTATCCTTGCATACTCCCTTCTCTTCGACAACATCCATACACAGAGACATACATGCTCTTTTATTATTAAAACTCTAAATCTCTCTCTTTTATTTAGCCACGTCTTACATGGCCTACCCCTTCCTTTTGATCCACACACTCTACCTTCATATATTTACTTCGTAACTCGAGCCACACTCCTCCTCTCGATATGTCCAAACCAACGTAAGGTGCTTCTTTTAGCTTGACATTCACATTCACATGATCAGGTACTTAAACTCCAACATTTTTAAAATGCCACCATTTTTAAATTATTAATATGGAATATGACATGGCGTGAGTTAAAGACGGTATTTTTGCCGTTTTTATGTAGCAATAAGAACTAAATTATACTCATAGTTTTCTTACTTGTAGCTTGTAAGATATGTAATGAAATAATATTCACGGCTATAGAAACATAATGGAGAAAAAAAAGATAAAAGCGTTTCAACAAAGAGCCTACATGAAATGATTATACACGGTTAGGGTTCGGTCAGACTGACGAGCGAGCGCGTGATTAGCAGATAGCTCTCGATAGTTGTCGAGGAGGCAAAGGTTAGAATCTTGGCTCAGTGACAAGTGATTTATTGTTGTGGTTTTCTCAACCTTTCTCCACGCTAATGGTGATTCTTATTTGTAAAGACCTACTTTGATTATAATATTGAAGTGTTTTAACATACCAGTTTTACATATATTATTATTATTATTATTATTATTATTATTAGAACCGCGTCTTACTACCCGTTCGGGTTATACGCACTTACGCTAATGTGTAATGGTAGGTTGATTGTGAGATGAAATGGAGGACCTACAGTTTAACGTGGAATCCAAACCACGGTGGAGGCCTGGCATTCCCCACATTCACAAGTTGTGATTAATACATGTATTGTCAGAGTCGAAGGAAGGGTTTGGTAATCAGATAAATCTGTGCCGGGACCGAGGATTGAACCCCGGCTGCCAGCACAGAAGTCCGACACCTTACCCCTAGACCACCAGGTCACCATCTTTCCAATAAAATTAGGCCGTTAGTAGCAAGTGTGGCAAGCCTATTAATAGGAAAACTTCTTAATTTGACATTTTTATTACTATCACTCAATGGAGCAACATACAATGATATTGCCTAGCGCCTGTAAACTAGACTGTTCCGGCTCGAGCGCTCACTTCAGTCTGGCCACCTCTCATTACAACCGATGTGTTCTATTTTATATTTTAGTCGCTCGCTCAGTCTGGCCGTCCCCTTATAGAAACTTATTATTTGTTCTGTGAATTTTCAACTCCCCATTTCCCGAAGCTCCATTTAAAAACAAAATATTTGCCTATCGCTCGGAAAATAGGGATTTTATAGAATATTCTTTCAAAAAATAAAAGTTGTTTATTTTTAAGAGTCTTCAACTTTTCGATGATAAGTTATTTCGTATCACAAATTGTTACGCAGATATAATCAAAATTGGAAATGTTCGCTTATGTAAAGTACTATCATAGTAATTTCCATGTGAAAATGAGACGCGCTATTTTTGTTTATAATATTAAAAAGTGCTTCGTTACAGATTTTAATCAAAATCGTTAGAGCTGATTTTGATAAAAACCGACTTTTTTTCTCTCTTTTCACCCTTAAGTAAATTATTCTTAATTTTAGGATTAAATAGATAATTCCAAAAATCTCCTCGGGGGGACCTTATGAAAACCCTAAATACCCAGTTTTACCCCTATCGGTAAAATAGTTTGGGCTCTAGCCCGCGATACAGACAGATGGACATTTTGAAAGAGCCATATTTTTGGGTACAAAGGTACATGAGGTGTCGCGAGAAAATAAATGTTTAACAAAATAAATAAAATATTGCTCCAGTACAATAATAATATTTAGCTCCACGTCTTACTACCCGTTCGGGTTATACGCTTTAAGTACTAATTACGCTAATGGATTAGGAATTGGGAAGGTTGAATTAGAAGAAGTGAACCCGCATTTGCATGGAGGGAGAGTGGAAAACCATTTAGGAACAATCACCCCCAGTTCACCCGACCGAGATTCTAACCTCGATCTCCCCGTTCTCAGCAGTCGAGCTCAACACGACTGGCGCGTTAGCCAACTACGCCACCGAGGCGGGTTGCACCAGTACAAACCTAGAGTTTAATTTTCTCCACATTGTGATATCAACAGTTGTTGAATATCTGTCAAGGTTGTCCTGGAATTTAATGACAACTTTTTATCTTAATTTAAAAAGTTTCTCATCTAATGCCGCTTTGCTCATGACAGATATTCAACAACTGTTGATATCACCGTGTGAAGAAAATTAAACTCTATGTTTTATTTATTTTGGCCAAAAATAAATTACCATAAAAACCTCATATTGATCTTGACTAGAGTCATGTTTCATTCTACTTCAAATATTATGTTGTACGTGGTCTTTGGGTTGCACCGGTTTACCGCAACCGGGTGTACAATAATGGGGGAGGGGGGGGAGTACTATAAACAACACCCCACCACCACCCCATCCCCTCACCACGTGTGACCTATAAATATTGCGCTCTTACGTTTATTCCCCGTACAATATATCAGGGCTGAGTGGTTTAGTGGAAGAAATTAGACGCGCTTGCTTCAGTAAAGTAGTTTGCATGGACTTAAAACTGAAAGCGACATTTTAATTGAGCGAAACAGCGTGGAGGGTTAACACTTTGATGTTTAAACGCGAGAGTCTTGGAACAGGAAGCTTCCCCCCTCCCCTCCTCCCCCATCACGATACTTGGTAACAGCACGCTGTTAGCTAAATACCCGTCATTGGCATCATATCAATAATTATACCAGCTGATATTTCTTTTAATCACAAAATGTTAAAACCAAACGTTGCTCGGTAAATGGAGATGAAGCAAGTATCCTAATATGAGCATTTATTATAGTCGGTAAAAGGGACAGCATTAAATATTATAGCCTTTTTTATGTTTAGTTATTAATTACTAAATATTTCAATATATTTTTACAAAGGAGGATTAAATTTCGATCAAGCTAAGTCGTTTTTTACATAATCAAGGGACTTCTTCTTTGCAAGTTAGTTAAATGAAAACAAAAATTATTTAAAAATATCACCTAGTTGAGTTATACACATCTATACTAATTACGCTAGTAGCTAGTGAGCTAGGAATGAGTAAGGTTGAATTTAGAGCAAGTGTAGTGGTCTTAAGACGTCTGGTTCGAGCTGTATTACCTACCTAAGTTAGGTGTTATCTGTGGGGTGAGACAGGCTCTTAAGACGTCTGGTTCGAGCTGTATTACCTACCTAAGTTAGGTGTTATCTGTGGGGTGAGACGGGCTCTTAAACTCTAGCTTCGCCAGTAATATAATATACACTCACACTGGTGCACGCACTCAATACAAAGGTGTTTTATGTTAAATGTATATATCTAGGCTGTGCTATTTTTTAAACGTCCGGTGACATAAGCGAGAATAGACATCAAATTCACAAGACGTAAAACATTGAAACATAAATGTTGAGGTTTACTGTTAGAAAATGAGCGAGTAAACCTTTTGTTTTATCGCGACGCGGCGGCGTCTTGGCGCGCTTCTATAGCGCCTATAAAACCTCTCGACTTGACGTTGCAACCACATCCGGAGTGGTCTACAGCAGACTCTGACCTAGATATATACTATCTCGCTCCTTGATTGTAGTACCCTTCATTGCTGACGGGAATTATGACCCCTTTGACTTGTCCGAGTCACGCCACCCGCGTTACACTCTACAGTCCGCTTTTCGTATGAAGAGTCTTTTAGAAAATACAGGGTGTCTCAAAAGTTACAGCGCAGTTAATTTCCACGTACCTCATAGCAGTTTTCCTACTAGATATGTTGGAGGAAAAGTTTCCCACTGACCTGAAGACATGTCTGAACACGCCTCTTCATATGATAGCCAGATATCGTGTCCAGACATGTCTTTAGGTCTGTGAGGGACATTTTCAGCATCTGTTGTTGGTAGAACTGCTACGAGGCTCGCGGTTCTTTCTGCGCAGTAGCTTTCGGACAGCGTGCGCATTGAAACCTCGTTAATCGGAACTAGTTGGGACCAAAGCTTGTTCGGATTAACCGGGATAGTACGGACAAATCTTTGAGAAGACCAAATAGTATTTTCACAAATTTTAAATTACAGTTTGAATGAGTTTTATAATATTTACATTAATTTAACTAGTGTATAACACGTAACACGTACTGTAGTTTCATATCTACACTCAATATCGTTTTACAATACTACAATAATTACTTTTATTTAAGGAAGAAACACATCCTGTTGACTTCAACATGTAAATATTAAGTATCTATTATCACTGTTTGTTACAATTATTATTATTGGCACCGCGTCTTACTACCCGTTCGGGTTGTACGCACTTACGCTAATATGTAATGGTAGGGTGATTGTGAGTTGAAATGGAGGACCTACAGTTTAACGTGGGATCCGAACCACGGTGGAGGCCTGGTATTCCCCACATTCACAAGTTGTGATTAATACACGTCTTGTTAGAGGTGAAGGAAGGGTTTGGTAATCAGATAAATCTGTTCCGGGACCGAGGATTGAACCCCGGACTCCCAACACACAAGTCCTACACCTTACCCCTAGACCGCCAGGTCACCGACTTTGTTACAATTATCTTTCAACTTTGAGCTTGTTAACCAATAAAATATATTAAATTTGACTTAGATCATTTCCCTACCCCCTTTCTCCGTGCCCCGAATTTTCCCAAAACTTGTGTTAAGATTATTCAGAATTTTGTTATAACAGGATTTTAGTTTACTCACATTTTTTTCCCCAGTAATTTAACCGCCATCTTTTTCTGTGGACGTCACGGGACCTATATTTTAACCCTACACCATGTAATAAATAACCAGGCAAGTAGTCTTTCATGGGAAACAGAGCACATAAATAAATATAACCTTCACACAACTATCATGTGGGTTTGATGTTTAAAATGTCTCCCTAAGAATTGAGTGCTACCTTTAAAACTCGAACACGGAATCATAACAAGTCTTAATCGTTGTTTTGCGCGCATAAAGACACTTAATCATCGGTAATGACCTTGTAAACCTACCAATGGACTTTCTGCGCAAATGCTAAAACAATTTGTCCTTTATGTATTCGTGTCAGGGTATTATATTTATAAATTATGGAGGTTGGTAGCAACGCCGCGATACCGGACCGAATTGTGGCTTTAATAATAATTTACACTTTAATTACCTCTCGAGCTCTAGAATAGTTTTATGGGCCCGTAGCTAGCATGCTACGTTGTAAATTAAAAAAAAAAAGTGCTCTAGAACAGGGATTCCCAAACTTTTTGAACCGAAGGAGCCTTTGCACCAGATAAAATACACGCTGGAGCCCTCGTATATTTTTTTTACATTAATATTATAATCAATGAATAAGAACAATATATTTTACAAGTATAAAACAAACCGAATACAAGACATGTTCTGGCTGCGTCTCTAGAAAAATGTTCTTTATTCAGATTTGAAAAAAGTGATACTTTTAGTTACTGAGAATATTTTAAAGTGTGAAAAACAAATAAAGAATGTTCTAGAATTAATCTACGGATCTTGAAATGACAATGGCGGAGGTTAAGGCATCTGTGGAGAATATTTTGAAAAACTCTTGTCTAGAAGATATTCTATAAATATAGCATGTTTCTTTGTATATAGTGTGAGTTAGAAGATCTTCTATACATCTAGAATGTTTCCTTGTATATAGTGTGAGCCAGAAGATTTTCCGCAGGAGTAGGCCTTGTATAAATAATAAATATATTCGTCAGCACCAGCAGGAGGTGAACCAGGGACCCCAAGAATGGTTTCACACTGCACTCACTTTGCCAGGGGGACAAGCACTCCTTCGAAATATAAGTGTGGCGTTTTCATTTATTTTTATTTTTTCTCTCCCGCTGTGCATTTGAGGGCAGTGGAACCTCGTCAAACAAACTAATAGCTGCGCAAACAGTTGAAGGCGGTAAGGGCGCACCCGTGCTGTGACGCGGAGTGGTTATCGATCGGTCAGTGGCGTACGGGGTACATTTCCAAAGGGCCGGGAAAAGAAAACCACTGTTAAAACACTTAAGACCCGCGATAGGCCAAGACATCAGACTTTGGTTCCTCCGCCCACCGCCTGTCGGCGCTAATAACACAGGGGTTTGTGCGAAACAGATCCAAGGACCACAATTACAAAATATTATTGACTTTTGTCTACGTTCATTTTATTTAGCACCGCGTCTTACTACCCGTTCGGTTTGTACACCTATGTACTAATTACACTAATGTGTTGGGAGACTAGGAGGGTTTAATCGAGAGGAAGCGCACCTGCATTTACGATAAGGGAGCGTGGAAAAAAATGCAGGGAAAAAACTTCAATGCACCTGATCGGGATCAAACCCCCATACACCCGTCTTCAGCAGTTTATTATATTGCGAGAGTAGCGCCTTAGACCATGCGGCCACAGAAGCGGATGTATACATTCTTCGCGTCTTAACATTCGCCCAGTTTATCCTCATTCATTGCATGGAGGTAAAGTTAGGAAGCCAGTTTGGAAATCTCTGCTCCGGTACGTCCATCCAGGACTCTAACCCCGACCTACTGGTCATCAACAAACCAGAGAATATGAGTCTTACATTAACACACGTGCCCACTAGAGGAGTTTTTTTAGTGAAAATAACTACAAAATATATTCAAATAAATCGAAAAATGACACCTGGACATGGGTATCTAACCCGGGACCTTTGGTTTAGCGTGATAATGCTCTACAACTGAGCTATCTGCCTTAAACTATAATCGAAGAATGACCCTGAGCATGGGTTGACTCCTGGCTAGCTCAGTGGTAGAGCATTGTCGCTCAAAGCCAAAGGTCCTGGGGTTAGAGTCCTGTGTCCAGGTGACATTTTAAAATTTATTCGAATATAATTCAGATACGGATTATTTCTGTAATTATAATCATTCATCCCCCAACTTCGCCTTACATAGTTAATTCATTGCTTTCTTCCATATTTTTTTTTACAAAATATATGTTTAATGTTCCATAAAGTATCGTCAGAATTATGTGTAATCTACTGAGTGGTTTATACCTAGTGAACTTAATTTAGCACTATGTTAAGATAAGTTTACCTCTAATGATACAATTTCAAGGAACAACTTCAGAAATATAATTTTGAATCAATCACGCCAGCATTCGCCTGCAGAGGGAATATATGATGACAACGTAGCAGTAAATAACCTCAAAGCGGTGCTTAGAAAGTACACGTTAAAAAACGACGGTAACAGAAAAATTAATTCTCAAGGACTACTTATTGTTGATCATCCCACAAAAAGTTTCTCACATTTAATACCTCAAAATTTCACAAACTTTACGATAATATTATGTTTTTAAAATAAATCATCTTTATCATAAATAAGACCTGAAGATGTTGTAACATCTATATATAACACCGAAATATGTCGTCGTAGTAGACTAAGGCTAATATCAAATAAGGAGAAGGGAATAAAAATAATAACAAAGAAGATATAATTTTATTATTCTCAAGGATGATTGCAAAAAAAAAAAAGTTTCAACACAATCGTACCAACTTTTCTTTTTATAATCTACTAGGAGTTGGGCCTTTCTCAGATGGAAACCATTTTGAATTTCGTGCAATGTCGGTTCACTGTTTGTTTATTTTTTACATCAAGTGGTATCACACACAGTTTGTGTCCATGGTTCTGACGGGCTATCCTGCTACGTAGCCTGTACCACGTACCATGTACCATCTTGCCATGTACCATGTACCATCTTTTTTCTCACCAATATGGTACATGGTCCGTACCGAAAATTCAGCTCTCCGGGACAACAGGAAGTGAGATAAAGGGTCCTGGATGGACTTACAGACAGACACCGCATGGATTTTATTGATAGTTTGTGACCAAATTTTCAAAAATCAATCATTGAAAATCCCTTCCTAAAAGATTAATTATTTTAAAAAAAAATTGAAATGAATACTTATTTATGATATAAACAATTCCTCAGATATTAATTTTAATCAATCATTAGATTAGAGAAATTTATGTAAAATTTCAAATTTTCAAAAATCAATTTTGAGTGAACTCTATTTAATTTAAGGACTAAAATCGAAATCTTAAAAGATTCCCAAGGTAAGAACATACAATATTTAAAAATAAAATTTGAAATAAATCCATAGAACAATTTCGTACAGGCAGACGGGCAGAGTTACGGGCAGACGGACAGAGGTACAGACATACGGGCGGAGTTACGGGCAGACAAACTTACATACAGACAGAATCGTAAGACCCACTTTGTTGAACATAAAACCTCAAGCTATATCAGAGTTCTGAAGTCTAATATTTCCATGATTACGATACTTTCTTTATATGATAGAGTGAATTAACCTTGTTCCTGTCTTATAAATTATTTTGCTCTATCGTTATACCATCTTTGAAGAAATAAATTACATTTTATTTAAATTAATCCCATCATTTATCTGTATAAAAAAATCAAGGGTGCTTTTTTTTTTAATAAAATAAAATAAACTGTGCGTTACATTTGTATGAATGTAAACATGAGAGACGAGGCCGGGCTAAAGAGACAGACAGACGGACGGTTTCTCAGCCTTCACCTACTAATGTTTATCTTGTCAGAATTATATTATCAACTTTACAAGATGATTGAATAACGTTATTGTTAAATATCAGACACGCTTCCACTCTTGTTTAGTAAAAAAAGGGGGGAAAGGGGTTGATGGGAAAGCATTTTTAAATTGTAGAGAAGCATTACTTGCGATATTTATCTTAATAAAACATAAAAAATATTTGAAAAGACGCAATCGTTCCAAAGTATGAGTAAGTCGAATAATTTAAAACTAAAAAAAAAGGGCTCTGCACGAACTTTTGTAAGAATAAATCAACAAACTTATCACCTTTTACTTTCTGTAACGGAAACACATTTTATCACTCAGCGGAATCTCTCTAGAACATTAATCCTTGGTACAGTGTGTTCCGAAACAAATGTACCATTATCCAGGTAGGGAGTGAAACTATGGAGTGATATTATTCAAGTTTAGGTCATTCGGCCATCAACATTTTAACAAGTTTGTATAGCTTTAAGTATATATATAATGATTCAATGATTTCCATTCATTACAGTTCACGAGTTATAAGGAGTCATACTTGCTATTTAATGTTTTTTTGCGTTCCATTGTCAAGTTAAAGTAATTAAAGTATGGTGGTGAAATTTAATATAACTAAATATTCATATGAGCTGTAAACAGTGAAATATTTATTATAATAATATAATATTTCAATGAAATTTTAAACTTATTATGATAAATAATAATTCTAATAAATTATAATAAATAACTGAACTAGTAATATAATTAATGTAAATTAATATTATTAATAATAAATAAATATTTTAAATTTGTCATTGTTTGTACCTTATGTGAATATCTAGTTATACTAAATCTCACCTCCATACAATAAATTCTTTACCTTAATATTGGAACGCAAAAAGCATAAAATTGCAAGTCTAACTCCTTATAACTCGTGAGTTGTAATGATTTAAAATCCTTGAATAATTATTGTATAGCTTATAAATTATACACCTGTTAAAATTGGGAAGTAAAATTTTGATTGTCGAATGATCTTAAGGCAAATAATCCTACTACATAGATTCACACCATACCTGGAAAGTAGTCTTTTTGTAAACAATTTTTGTTCCCACGGTGATATCAAACGTTGTTGAATATCTGTCGAGAGTGTCCTGGAATTTAATAACTTTTTCTCTTCATCTAAAAAGTTTCTCATCTAATGCAGCTATGCTCTGGGCAGATATTCAACAACTGTTGATATCGCCAGGTGAAGAAAATTTAACTTTATATTTGTACTAAAGCAATATTTTGTTTATTTCAGTAAAAAAAAGTCTTGCTATAAAATCTGCAAAAAACTGGCTTTTTCTTGCGTCTCCTACATTCTCACTATAAATCCGCCATTTTTATATTCGTAATATTATATAGCCTGCCGTATCCGAACATGTTTTTCCCCCTTTCCCCTCCCCCGTTAGTAACGTTGGTTGTGAGGTTAGAACGACTAACTTGTTGGCAGGGCCGGATTTAAAGCTGTGAAGGTCTTGGACCTATAAATAAATAGAGGCCGCCAACATTAAATATTTATCTTTGAAAAGTTTTGACCTTATCATTTTTAATTTACAAAATTAACTGTTCAAACCCCCATGTTAGTGACTTTATTTAAATAAGTAAATATTATCATCACAATAAATTATATTTGCTTAAAATAATTTCTATTTTCTCATATCAAGAGTGTTGTGATCTTTAAAAAAAAATCTATTTGAAGATTATAACAAATTTTGAGGTTTTATGTAAACACGAACCCAAAAAAGTGGATTTTACAAATAAGTCTGTCTGTCTCTCTCTCTCTCTCTCTCTCTCTCCCCCTGGCCACGGATCAAAAATGGTTTGTTGGATTTGGTTCACACTTGTAATTTATATATAACAAGGCTATACCACAAAATGGTTTTCTTAGCTTAGCCCTTCGATTAAGGGTAGTTTATTAATTAATAACCCGCCTCGGTGGCGTAGCTGGCTAACGCGCTTGTCGTGTTGTGCCCGACTGCTGAGGACGGGGAGATCGAGGTTTGGACCTCGGTCGAGTGAACTGGGGAGGGTTTTTCCTAAAGGGTTTTCCACTTTCCCTCCACGAAAATGCGGGTTCACTTCCTTTAATTCAACCTTTCCAATTCCTAATCCATTAGCGTAATTAGTACTTAAAGCGTATAACCCGAACGGGCAGTAAGACGTGGTGTTAAATAATAATAATAATTAATGAATAATTCTCTTGAATTTAAAGTATTTTGAAAATGGCTCTAACGGTTTTGTTTGACATGACAAATAGTACTATATAATTGATTTTTTTTGGTAAAAATTGGTGTAAGGGTAGTTTACTGACGACGACCCCATATGCCTAGAATATCATATAAAGTTATATTTATTGATTCCTAATTAAAGGATAAAGCTAGGAACTATACATTGGTGCCAAGAGGGCTGCCTATATCAGGGGAAGTGTTGACCTGGCTTTCATTGCTGTGTGTGATAATGTTATCACGTGACGTCATGACTGATTTAATTCTGCTATTTTACAAGTTTTTATATTCTGTGTTTGGATTTTTTTATGTTTATATTTTGAGGCTATTGACTTATTATGTACCAGCTGTCTAGTTATTCATTAAAACGCTTAGTTCGCATTTTAGATATTTCGAGTGTTTTTTTAAATATCCTTTGGACTACGAATTTAAAAGTATAAAGTATAAAATAGCATGTATGACTCGGTGTATGGATGTTGTTGAAGAGAAGGGCGAATTCAAGGTCAGGGAAGTGTGGAGAAAGTTAGTGAGGATGGATTAAGTAAGAGTTGTTTTAGAGCTGTATATACAGTTTCTTGCCTACCCCATAAGATTATGGCGTGATTATGTATGTATGTAATCAGGTGTGAGTATGTAATATTATTATTAACATTAGCACCGCGTCTTACTACCCGTTCGGGTTATACGCACTTACGCTAATGTGTGAGGGTAGGGTGATTGTGAGATGAAATGGAGGACCTACAGTTTAACGTGGGATCCGAACCACGGTGGAGGCCTGGCATTCCCCACATTCACAAGATGTCTTGTCAGAGGTGAAGGAAGGGTTTGGTAATCAGATAAATCT
>CABFVZ010001388.1:96726-123143 GCA_902151445.1 Timema monikensis | reverse complement strand
GGGGGGGGGGACGGATAGAGTTGAGGAAGATTAAAAGAACTTGAGAAGTTTGTGAAGAGGGAATATATAGAAGACGAATAAATAGAAAGAAACCAATTGAAGTTTGGATAGAATTTTAAAATTAAATTGTAGGAGGGGTACCAACAGGGAAGTGGAATGGTTGTAGGAGGAGGGGGGGGGAGGAACGTTCAAACCAACAACCTAGTTGTATTATGACGTCACGTAGCCGATGTAAAAAGTGTGAGAGAGAAAAAGAAGAAACTTTGAAATTTAATCTAAAAAAAACTTATTTTTTTCTCGAGGTCAAACACACAATATTATTTTAATAAAAAAGCGTGTTCTTTGCATCCGTTTTAAAAACTTTTGAGTTTATTTAATCAATGTGATTTTATTAATTGCTTACACAAGTAACGTTCAGAAAAGGTTTTATTTAATCTGTTTGTTTATAACGGCTTTTTTTCATTTCTTTTTTTACCAAGTCAACATTTTCAAGTGGCTGAGAAAGCAACATTTAAAATTTAATTAGAGATATTTTTTAAAGTAGTATTTCTGTGTGATTAGAACAGTCAATCACAAATATAATTGACCTTGGTTTGAATCCAGGTGGTCCCTTAGAAAAATATAAAATACTTGTATACTGCCATGTCTTACCATTCCTTTGATAAAACATCTAAATGCCTGGAATAGGTTCCTAGACTTAGCGTTGTGTATTAGGTTAAGATAGACTTTAACCTTAACCGATGGGCATGTGGGTAAAGGCTTTAGTCTTTTCTTGTCTGGTTTGCCGGTTGCTGCTTGTTGAAACTGTACCTGTGATATGTTCTCTCCCACTCTGTCCCCATTTGACCAATCATACATAGACTCTGCTCTCCACACCTCACATGGGAACTTATCAGTGTCGTGTTGTGTTGCCAGGGTAAGCAGAGCTTGTTGAAACTGTACCTGTGATATGTTCTCCCCCACTCTGTCCCCATTTGACCAATCATACATAGACTGTGCTCTACACACCTCACATGGGAATGTACCAGATCAATGAGATCTCTGAGTGATGAGACGAATTCACAGGTACAGTTTTAACTAACTTTGCCTACCCTGACAACAATGCACAACACACCATTGTCATATTGGCATTTATAAAATTATCATAGACATAGACTAGTCTTTATACCTAACTTAATTTTAAAAAGTCCCTTAGTTTTTTTTTTTTATAATTTGAGTTTATTGAGTAATTAAGGGTTTGAAAAAACCAACGAAGCTAATCAATCAAATTCATTGATATACACTATATTATTTAAAAGTATCTTACAAATATAATCACTGCGCAAACTACTAGCAACCAAATCAAATATTCATATTTAAAATGCATGGAAATGAAGTTTGAAAACTCACCGTTATTCCTCTCATAAAATTTGTAGACTCCAGAATTTTTTTTAAATTGATTAATTATTTATGAGCATTACATAAAATTTGTTGCTAAATTTTGTATGAGAAACTCCAATAATAAACTTCGTGACGCGAGAAGATAAACTGCCATTAACTATAATACGGTAGCCCAATGGCTTCTTTGGTGCTGACTGACAGCTCACTGCTGACAGCTATACGCTTTGAAAAGTAACCAGACCAAATTATGTATCCCTACGCCGAACTATATTATCTGCAAAAACATGTATTTAGCAGCTGTCATTTCTGAGGGTCAAAATTTAGGTATTATACCTAAATGTTAACTGTCAGCTGTCAGTCAGCACCAAAGAAGCCACGGGGCTACTGTACATTAAGTTAAAAGTACTCTGAAGGGTTGGGCAAAAAAAACAAGTATTCATTTCCAGTTTAGTTAAGTATGTACCGCTCCCAATAATTCATTCAGTAAGTAATTTCTTCATCAAGTCACTCATTTACCAAGTAACACCTTCACTAAGTTATTAATCAATTAAGTCACGCACTCAATTGATAGGTCGTTCATTCTGTGTCAACATTACGACTGAAGTTTTACTTAGGTAAATATTAAAACTTCAGTGAACGCGTTTAAAAATATAATATGTTCATAATTTAAAATATTGTTATGTCTGGATACCAAGCGTTATTGTAGAGTTATGAAATTGTTTCTAAAGAACCGGGTAATTTATTAACAAAACAATTATATTATTTAAAAAGCCTTGTGATTGGCTAAAGATCTAATAAGAAGAGGGCAGAGGGAAAAGTTACAAAATAGCCGCACTCTCTTCTAGAGGTCAATCAGATACCGTTTGAAATTATCGTCCCCGTGGTCCTTCGAGGGAGGGTCGGGGATCGACACCTTGCACACCCCTGCTTCAGGATTTTAGTCGAGGCCCTTAAGGGGAGGTAGAAGGGAACGCGAGCTTAGGGTCAGTATTTTTTACAGTTTTTTATAAGAAAAAACTTATTTGATTAAAATTAAATAAAATATTGTTACAGTAGTTGTTTAGTTGTCTTCCTATAATAATATCAACAGTTGTTGAATATCTGTCATAATTGAACATAGTGGACTTTGGAGAGGACTTTATGGAATAAAAAGAAAAAGGTTGCCATTAAATTATACAAAACCCTTGACAGATGTTAAACTGTATAAATTAAGTTAAACTTATTTAATGGAGCAATGTTTTATTTATTTTGGCGAAAAAAGATTTTGCTATAAAAATTTCAAAAACATTGACCTAAGCTTCCATTTTCTCCCTTCCTCATTTACCCTCCCCCTCTACCCCTCACATTGATCTTCCAGTCACGTGGACGGTATTTAATCCTCTTTTAGACACACTCCAAATCTGGCGTGGGCCACTGCAAAGTAATCTAAAAAGGATTTGGGGAAGACTAAAGAAAGATTAAAAAAATAAAACTAATTTCCAATCGGTGTGTGTCTTTGTAGTTAGTGTTTGTTCCGCCAAGAGCGCTCCAACTTATGTAGTGAAGATCAATTTACCCCCCTACCCCTTCCCCACACCCTCTTTATCTTCCACGGTTTGAACACTTGAGTGTTGTTTTTTCACTTCTTGAGTGCAGTTTGGCCTTACTGTGATTTTTTTTTCAATCCTTCCAGAAAGTTTTGGGTCCCCCCCATATTTACGGATATGGAGCATTCCTCTAAAGGGGAGGGGGGGGTGCTTTCTTCAATTTCAATCCTTTGAAGGATTTGTTCGGTGAACGATGATAAGTTGTGTCTCCTTTATTTGAGAGCTTCACAAAACACTCTCATACAGTCTTATTTTCATATAAAGGGCCTTATCTGACAGATAAAACCGTTTGTTTTGTTTGGTATCTCCGAGTATTACTACCGGTTCAGGTAATCTACCCGCATTTGCTTGGAAGGAGAGTTGGGAAACCATTTATAAAAATGAACTCTCAATACGCCCAACCGGGAGACCAACCCCGATCTACCCCTCATCAGCAGTACAGTCTATTGCTAGAGCGACTCCTTGTACCAGGGATGGGCAAATTATGGTCCACCGGTGTGTTCAATCAGGCAAGCTTTTCTAAACACACTCAAAACTGTGTTATTTTATAATCATTCATTATTATTATTATTATTATTATTATTATTATTATTATTATTATTAGCACCGCGTCTTACTACCCGTTCGGGTTATACGCACTTACACTAATGTGTAATGTAATGGTAGGGTGATTGTGAGATGAAATGAAGGACCTACAGTTTAACGTGGAATCCGAACCACGGTGGAGGCCTGGAATTCCTCACATTCACAAGATGTCTTGTCAGAGGTGAAGGAAGGGTCAGGTAATCAGATAAATCTGTGCCGGGATCAACATTTCCACTCTTGGGTAAATCATGTCTAAAAATACGCAGGCGGTGTTTGTAGCTACATGTTCATGCTAACAAGTATTTCCAAGAGTGAAACTTAGGTAAAGTGATCTCAGAAACCAACTTATTGATGGACGTGTTTTCTCCTGAGGATCAAACTCTTTAGTTTCGTTCATCTCGACACTCGGTTATATAACTCCTCTGGAAGAAGTTGACATACCAAGCCACTGAGCTATTTAAACTTGTTCATGTCATAATATTATTTGTGTTTTATCTTCCCTCCTGGAAGTAAGATCGCACATCCCTCCTTAGACCATGTGGCCACCGAAGCGGGTTATATTTAAATTCTTTAAAGAGATGATTGATACTAAATCGAACCTTTTTTTTAACAAGGAAAATGTATGTATTTAATACAGGTATTAACTTTATTCACGGATATATATATATATTCAAAATGTTTTCTTTCTTTGTAAGCGTTATCTAGAATAATAATTAGAATGAAAATGGAAATTTTATATCCATTAATGTTTCCAGCCTGTGGACAGTTTTTTATCCAAGCCATATATTTCCCACTATCGGCTGGATAGGCTTGTCCTATCTTCATATGCCTTATATTATAACTTAAGACTAGGACAGGCACAACATCCAGTCCCCAGGCTGTTAATTCATCACTGTGAAAGGGTAAATCCATGTATCACCAATGATACATTTTTCGGTCATGCTGAGAGTCGATCCTGGGACTCTCTTAGCTCAGTAGACAGACAGACTATCGACTGAGCTAAAGTTTCGGATTGGAAATGTTGATATATTTTCTAAATATTCTTACAGTACATATCGTGCGTCAAATGGGCCTCGGGTCTCCGGGGTTGAAACATTTCGTGCTTTGCTTTGATGCCAAATCACGTGATAGTGTAGGGGTTGGGACGTTGTAGGGGGTCATGCAAAAAGGGGTGGGTAATATAATAAAGGTTTGTGGGGTCATTAAAATCCCTCCTCGGTCTGAAATTCGCACTCAATGTAGTTAAAAAAAATATTAGTACAAAAATTAAAAATTGTCATTTTTTTGCTTGCACGACCAAATTAATTGATTTTTTTTTCGTTTGTTTAACTAACCTAAATGAATTTCTAACTATAATAATACTTTTTAATTACTAAATCACCGATTTGATACTGTCATAATTACCTCTGGGATGTTTTTCGCTATAATTGGCAATAATTTTGCCGGTGGCTTTGCGTTTAAGTCCAAACACAGACCTAATAATTTACCATATTCACGTTTAGTGAAAAAAAAGTGTTTCATAGAGTTTTTCTGCACGGATAGAGTGCGTGAATCAAATGTGGGATGTTTTAGGTTCGATACCCGTGTGGGATAGATACTGTGGTATATCTTAAATTCTCTCTCTGTTTCCATATTTTTAACAAGCTTTTTAAGGGCATTAAGTACTTAATCGTATAGCCCGAATCGGTATTAGTACGTGGTGCTAAATAAATAAATGTGGTTTGGCGTATGAATATATTATCGAAGATTAAGTAACGTTTTTGTACTGCCAGATTGTTGTTCTTGTGTCGATGTAGCTGTCACATTTCCTCCTCGTGGTTTTTTGTGTTTGAATTGCTATTTACAAATAAAACATTTAACTAGATTGTGTGATTATCCTCTCTTCCCCTGCACAAATCCAAGTATGCTACCCCACGTACACGCCTGCTTCGTTCACAGACACACGAGTTGGGGAAAATCCTACGAGTTAAGTTCAATTTCCATTTAATTTTTGTTTATTTATCAGAGTAATGTATTTATTAACTAAAATCGAGGGTGACCTGGTGGTCTAGGGGTAAGGTGTCAAACTTCTGTGCTGGGGGTTCAATCCTCGGTCCCGGCACAGATTTATCTGATTGCCAAACCCTTCCTTCACCTCTGACAAGACGTGCATTAATCACAACTTGTGAATGTGAGGAATGCCAGGCTTCCACCGTGGTTCGGATCTCACGTTAAACTGTAGGTCCTCCATTTCATCTCACAATCACCCTACCATTACACATTAGCGTAAGTGCGTATAACCCGAACGGGTAGTAAGACGCGGTGATAATAATAATAATAATAACTAAATTATCTTAAAAGTTACGTAAATACATATTTTTAAAATAATGTTTAGTGTAATCAGTCAAGGTAAGACTGCTAACTTGTCTTGGTTCCACTATGGTGCAGCTTATAAGATGACCATAGTGTAATCAGTCAAGGTAAGACTGCTAACTTGCTTGGTTCCACTATGGTGTAGATTATAAGATAGGGTCATAGTGAAATCAGTCAAGGTAAGACTGAAACAGTTTAGAGTGAACTAATTGTAGATGTATATAATCCACGTGATACTATAAAAATGAAAACGGTGAGAAATAGATACCTACACATTAATGGTCTTGTTAATGATTAGTACATCAGTACTACTTTCTGAGAATACCCTTTAAAAAGATGTTAGAAAAAAACTGACACCCGCTTCGGTGGCCGCGCGGTCTAACGCGCTACTCTCGCAGTAGACTAGACTGCCAACGACAGGTAGATCGAGGTTCGAATCTCAGTCGGGTGCACTGAAGGTGGTTTTTCTAAATGGTTTTCTACACAGATGCGGGTACACTTCCTCCAAATATAACCTTCCTAATCCCTAAAAACCATTAGAGTAATTGGTACATACGTGTACAACCCGAACGGTTAGTACGAGACGGTGCTAAAATAAACATGTTTACTTTGTTATAGTAATGGTCAAATGGTTTCAGTGAACGTTTCTAAAACCTATTGTACCGTTTTTAAATATCTCATTAGAGATTTATTTTATTTAAAAACTTTGGTAGAACAAAGCGTTTCTCTGCGTAAACTATAAATTTAAATATCTATTTTTAAAGAAGAGAAAATAAAATTGCACATTTCTCTTAGAATTTATCCAAAGGCCTGTGGTCCAAATTTTTCATACTTTAGGACGTATTTAAAGTTTTTGTTTAGATAATTTTTGTTTTGTGTTCCTACAAGAATGATACGAACTATTTTTGACCCAAGGGGGCAGAATAAAGACCGGGGGACAACTATCGTGAAAATTCACCCTTGCTTGAGTTGAGTTTAGTCAAAGTTTGAGACAGATATGAAAAGTTTTATTTGTATTTTCTCATAGCAATAGAAGTATTGTAATCGTTGAAAGTTTCAAACTCAAGATTATTTATGAATTTTTACTTATTTAGGTTCCCAAGAAATTTAAAATAAAATTGAATTTTAAAATTCTGTTTCTTTGGCTGTCTTTCTGTATGTCCCATAACATTTTGATTGATTTTGTTTAGTCTTTATATTTAGATATTATAGGGCTATACCCTATTTCGGTACATATTTTTAAAATTTGTAATTTAGCCATTGAATTAAGAGTATTTTACTGTTGAATTTTTTTTTTTTTTTTGAGAATTCAAGTTTTCCCCAAACTTCTACAACGAGGGAGTGTTTTATTTGACGAGTGACATTTATTTTATACTTATTCTGCTTTGTGGAAAAATATTTTATCTTTAAAAAAAAATTTGAATAATTTTGTTAAAAACGTATATATGAAAATTGATAAATGTGATTATAAAAATATTACTCTTTTTACTTAGAAAATATATTTAAAGGTGGTATAATGATGACCTAATTATTAAAACATGATGTTCCTAATTATAATGACCTAAAGGAGAAGGTTTTACATTGGTGATCGAATGGTCTAAGGCGTCACTCCTGCAATATACTAGACCGCCGATTTTGGGAAGATCGTGTTTCGAAACTCAGTCGTGTGTACTGACGGTGTTTTTTTACCCTATATTGTTTTCCACCCTCCTTCAACGCAAATGGGATACACTTCCTCTAAATTCAACCTTACCCATTACTTAGCAAATCTGAGTGACCAGTACATACGTACTACCCGAACGAGAAGTGAGCGAGATGCGGTGCTAAATAAAACTATAAATCTCCGCATATTTTCGTGGTAACCCTGTAAGAAGGCTGCCCATGTATCGTAGATATTGCTAGTCAGATGCTGCGTTTAGGTTAAATATCGACGAAACCTTACACACAACAATGGAATTTGTTGTTTACTGGGATAAATACACAACTATTTTCTATGACAATATATTAATTATATAAGCTGATAAATAAAGTTTATGAGTTGAAATTAATGAAAAGTCCACAAGTCCCCATATTATTATTTTTGAGCACTAAGAGCTAAATGCTCCGGAAAACGAAAGATAACTGGTCTAATATCGTATAATAGAGCTTTCTGAATCGAATGACCTCATTTATTAAGGGAGTTACAACACAAATTATATTGACAACTGTATTTTCCTCTTCCCCTGTTTGCTCTCCTAACGCTGGGGACATCCGACCAAGAACGCTATAAACCCACATGGTTTCTGGGCGTTTAGAAATTTCTGCTTGACTACTCTAACGCCTTAAAGAACCACTTCTCTAGATCGAGACATATAAAGTGACATGTGTGACTATAATACTCACAGGCGGGACGCTGATCCTGTCACAGCAAGTCGCTCTTTAAGACACCCCCCCGTAACAAGGGGGAGGGGGGCGAAGGTGGTAGGTTGGTCCGAACTTCTAACACTGTTCACTGTTCGTCTGGACGTATGACAGAATCACAATCGATCATCTCGGTACAAGGTTCCATTAAAAAAACGTTCTGTTTATCATCGTTAAGTGGCATGAAAAAATAAAAATACTTCTCGTTTGTATCCAGTTGTTTGCCTTTGGGGAAAAAAAATACGTAAAGGAACATTTACTCCGGTAGTTTCTCACCGTTTACCAAGAGGATGAGAGCGTGCGATATCGGCTGAAGGGGGAATGAGACTCCCGATTATTCCCAAGGTCAGGATGTATCGGAATAGGGGTAAGGGGGGGTTTCTACCGTGACCGATGTGTATTTATGTGTATCACACCTCCGTCGTCTCGAACTCACGACTGACGTTTCTTCCACTACCCCTTTTCCTCGACAGGAACCGTGTTAGCGCCATGGTGGTGGTTGGTTAGAGGGGTGGGGGTAGGGCGTGAGGCGTCCTCCGTAAAGGGACGAGATGATAGCACGCCCGACCGGTCTGCCCTCTGTCCCTACACTGCGCTAGGCCCACCAACCAGCGCGGCACGCCCAGCGTTGTCATGACGACCGTCCCGCACGTGCGCCTCTGACGGCCAATGCAGTCACTACATAATAATGCCGGCAACAATAATTACACAATGAAAAAAGTTTTGAGTTGTCATCCATTCAAACTCTCACTTTACTTTCCTTACATTTTAAATTATTATCGACTTAATTTGAGATTGAAAATAAACATCCGCTACCTCCTGGATGGTTATGTGACCCTGGTAAGTACGGTTGTTCGGCGAGCTACTCGTATTCTCTCGCGGAGTTTATTATAGAATATAACAGAACTCGCCACCTCCTAACGTGTTATGTGACCCTGGTAAGTACGGTTGTTCGCCTAGCTACTCGTATTCTCTCTCGCGGAGTTTATTATAGAATATAACAGAACTCGCCACCTCCTAACGTGTTATGTGACCCTGGTTGCACAGTTGTTTGCAAAGTTGCTTGTTATTCTACTCGCGGCGCTTATTAGAGTATATATAGAACGTTGGATTTAATTAGTGCCTTTTCCCCCTAAATGGTTTCCCAGTCTCCTTTCACGCACATGCTGGTAGACTACCTGTAAAATGCTTCCTTCCTCATCCCTACCCCAATTGAGTAATTAATTATCATATATGCATATGACCTGAACAAGTAATAATACGCGGTAATTATAAAAAAAACTATCGTTTATATGATAAAAGAACGTATCAATATTCTCCTTTCGACACCAATACGTCTTTACTTGTTTGACACTTTTATTAATTCCCATTAATAAAAAGCACTATAAACGTGATATAAAGATAAAATTGACTGCTCATTCTTAGGACACTGAACTATTGTCATTGGTACTTGGCTCTTAGCCATCACTACTTTTCTTCTGATACAAGTAAGGTGTGAATACATCTCTTAAGACATACCTCCCTAATATTGGCAAACTAGTGGACACCTTGTTTACCTTGTTTGCAGGCAGATGGCAGCACACACGCCGGAGAAATGATTCAATCGGCCGGGGGAGTTGGTCGCAATATAGCGGACGCTCTGGGCAGACTGGGGACTGCCCCTCTGCTGATATCTGCCCTGGGGGCAGACCATCATGGCAACTATATCCTCAACACCGCTCTGAGACATGTGGTAAGGACAGTACCTTAGTAGAGTAGAACATTCTTTATACTGGTTAAGGTCATAGTTGAAATCCTGGGGAGGTAAAATACTTCATTCTAATATTCTGTTGAGTGATGCCCCTGTATCATCGTGTTGCAGGATACCCGAGGAGTGGTCTCTCTCTCTGGAGAGAGAACAGCCTGCTACACCGCCATCTTGGACAGGAGAGGAGAATGTCACTATGGCGTGGGAGACATGGATATTCATGGCTGCATATCTCCGCGGCTGGTCAGTTTTCAAGTCGTCACACCGTCAACTTGACAGCCATGACCCGATAAATACTTTAATATTCACACAACAGATTGGTTGAGTGATCCGACACGTTAGCTCAGTCGGTAACGTGTCTGTCTGCCGAGCTAAGGGTCCCGGGTTTGATTCCCGGCATGGCCTAAATATATCGTTGGTGAAATATGGGTTTTAACCTTCCACAGTGATGAATTAACGGTCGGGGGGCTGGATGTTGTGCCTGTCTTAGTCTTAAGTTATATTATGTCATATGAAGCTACGATAGACCTAGCAAGTCGGTAGTGGAGAATAAAGGACTGACCAAGACAATAGGCTTGAAACAGTGATGGATGGAAAAAGATGAGATATGTTATACGTTATTTTACGATCCGAGTCTGCATTTTATTTCCGAATTCCGACTCTTAGAAATCTACAGTCTTAGTTGATTATATTAATAATAGAAACTAAAACTAGTTGACGGGGAGATCATGGTTTCGAAACCTTCTCGGGTGTACTGAGGGTGGTATTTCTTAAATAGTTTTCCCCTTTCTCTCCATGTAAATGTGGGTACACTTCCTCTTAATTCAACCTTTTCAGCCCCAAAACATTAGTTTTTTTTAGCACTGCTTATTACTACCTGCTCAGGTTATACGCATATATGATAATTAATTTAATGAGGAAGGAAGTATTTTAGAAGTAATTTAACTGCATTTGCATGTAAGGAGTGTGGGAAGCCATTTAGGGGGGGGAGGGGAACTACCCTCAGTAGACCTAGCAGAAATTCGAACCTTGATCTCTCAGTCAACAGCAGGGAAGTCTAACACGAGAATGACGCCTTAGACTGTTTGACCAGTGAAGCGGTAACATGATAGTGTACAATTCAAACTGGCAGTGATATTTAAGTTCCGAACAATAAGTACCAATATTGATTCAAATATCTGTAAAAACCACAACTTGTTCCTCGTCCATCAACTAAGGTTCTGTTGCAGGTGGAGCGGTTGTCATCGGAGGTACGGAACAGTCGTCTGGTGGTGATGGACGGAAACATCCCTGAGGAGACAGTCAAGTTCGTCCTTCAACTGTGCAAGGATGCCGGGGTCCCAGGTAAGAGTGTCGTGTCACCTCCCTCGCATGTGGGAAAAGGACATCTAGACCAAAGTCCTAGGTTTTCAATTGTTTTTGTTGCTAAAGAGCAGAAAAACTAGTCCGCTTTTCATAAGATGGAATGTTTAGAAAATATGTATTTTTTATGTTCTTCCCCTTTAGGAGAAAAATATTTTGATCCTCTAAAAGAGACTCAAGGTTTTGATAAATGTCAACATTTCAGGACCCCCTCAAAACAATTA
The DNA here is from genome assembly GCA_902151445.1 of Timema monikensis. Classification (NCBI taxonomy): domain Eukaryota; kingdom Metazoa; phylum Arthropoda; class Insecta; order Phasmatodea; family Timematidae; genus Timema; species Timema monikensis. Next base: position 111,507 of record CABFVZ010001388.1, on the reverse strand, counting down.
AGTGTTTTTCGTTATGCTGTCTGTCTGAATCTCGGTCTAAAGCCGAAACCGTTTTACAGATTGGGCTAAAACTTGGTTTAAATGAGGTTCCCCCTGCCCCAAGAAGTTTTTGGAATTAGATACTAACTCTAAAATCAAGGGTAGCTTACTAAAGGGCAAAACGAAATAAAAGTCAATTTGCTAGAAATCCGCTAAAACGATGTTGATTAATTTTTATACCCAGGCAATGTTTAATATTACAAATAAAATGGGTATTTTCTTTTTCCCAATAAAATTACTTTAAGGTTACTTAACATAGACTTGAATTTCCAAATTTGATCATATATCTTTAACTATTACAGATACAAAATAACTTAGCATCGTAAAGCTGTAGTAATATTAAAAATAAAAATCTTTTATTGGAAATATAAATTTATAATTTAAGTAGTTTCTGAGATATAAGTACGTCTAAATATTTTTAACAAAGCGTTGTGAAATTATATTATATTTTCAAATTTTCTTTAACGGCGTATGCTATTTGAATTGGTGGAGTGTTTCTGCGACAATGTAAATTATTTGGTTAAAAAATCTTAGAGGTGTTTAGTTCTTCAATTTACTTCAAGCTAAAGGAGTGATAAAGCCTTTGTGGTTCACTGTACCATTTATTTGGTAGTAAGAAATTGGTCATTTAACTCTTTATTTACCGCGTCCGAGTACCTGTTTGTGTTGTACGTATACATTAATTAATGCTAATGAGATAAGGATGATGAAGGTAAAACTTCAAACTTGCATTTGCATAAAGGGAAAGGGCGGAAACATTTAGGAAAGAGCCACGATCAATACACCTGACCGGGATTCGATTACCGAACTCGTCGCCACCAATCACAAGAGACTAGCGCAATGCATCCATCTGTTAGGACTATTTTATAATAAAAGTTTTATTTTATTTGATATAAGATTTTTGCGATAAAAACTGTTAAAATAAAATTTATCCTAAAAGAGGTTCTCTTCCATTTTACCAAGGCTAGTACATAAGTGTTTTTGTAAAGGTAAGGATGGTAAGGAGGAGGAAGAAGTACAGGAATGGAACGAGGAAGGGAAAGAGTGTGAAATGATAATGTTGACAAGGAAGAGGGTAAGGCCTAGTAAAGATATAAAGTTGGATGGAGTAGAACTGAGAAAAGTACAAAACATAAAATACCTTGGAGGCGTGATTGAGGAGAAAGATGGAAGTATAGAGGATCTAATGAGAAGAAGACAACAGGAGAGTTGTTCTATAGGTGTGTAAGAGACCTGCTATGGAGAAGAGAAGTGTCCTTGAAGTGTACGGAAGTGTTGTACAGACCGTACTTTGTACCCATTATCACACATGCAGAAGAAACATGGACAGTGGATGTAAGAGAGACTAGGAAAGTGGAGGACATGATATAGTAGAGGAAGCAAGAGTGAGGTGGTGTGGACATGTAATGAGGATGTTGGAGTACATGAGAGATTAGAGGAAGCAAGACAGATGGTATGGACATGTAATGAGGATGTTGGAGTACACGAGATAGTAGAGGAAGCAAGACTGAGATAGTATGGTCATGTAATGAGGATGTTGGAGTACACGAGATAGTAGAGGAAGCAAGACTGAGATGGTATGGACATGTAATGAGGAAAGGAAAAGAGAGGATGCCAAAGGAAATGTTGGAAATGAAGAATGCAGGGAAAAGACCACAAGGGAGGCTAAGAAATAAATGGAAGCAGATAATAGCAAGTATACAAGTGAGAGAAATTGGAAGTAATTAAAAGAGTAATAATGATATAAGGATAGAGGGAGATGGGGGCATTTTACTAAAATGACTAACTATCCACAGTCTGGAAATAGTTCATGACTATTATTATGACAGTAACATTAGGCTTAATAATCTATGGAGTGAAAAAAGAAAGACTTTTGGAATCATCTAAATATTAATTATATTTTATTATAATTCATTTGGCTTACAAAAAGGCAAAATAAAAAGCAAATACATAAAAACTTTTGGACGGAAACCAGATATAAATGTTGAGATAACATTTTGTCTTTGTAATGATAAACCATTAGACGGTAAGAAAGTGGATATATTATTATCAAGGATTTCAAAATCGATTCCATGATACACTCGATTATTTCTGACATCAAGAGAATCAATCTTAATATCTCGATTTTTTTTATTCCTCGATTCTTGAATCTCAAATCCCAGTAAATGAAAGTCCATGCACTCAAAACTAACAGCAATATCAAGAATTGGATAATTTTTTCAGTGTGTTACTAATATATATTTGTAAGAAGGTATATAAAAAAAGAATGAAGACAATATAGCTTTTACAATGAAAAGGACAATACACAGTTCACACTTTACACTGCTACCACTTCTTCCGTCCAATCCTCCAAATGAAACATAGGTTTGGTGGACTGGGCAGTGACTATCTCTTTGTCCTGTGACAGCAGTGTAAAGTGTGAAATATGTTCTTCTTTTCATTGTAACAGTTTTATTGTGTTCGTCCCTTTTATATGTTTATATCCACCTTTCCTATACTTTCTTCCAAATATATATTACAAATTACCTCAAAAAAAGAGATTTTCCTTATAGAGTCATAGTATTATTAATATTTTTGCACTTTCAATGTAGTACCAACAAAATGACAATGTATTTATCATGAATTTTTTTGTTCTAGTGATTATTCGCAACTCTAGCATAGACAATGGGTTTTTCTTCTCTTAATATCTACTTATTTTTAGTATTCTTTTCTAACCCCATTTCAGTACAGCGATAAATAAATAATATTACCTTTTATGTGATTTTGAACATAGGAAAAAAATAATTGAAATTTGAAATGAGAATCAAGAATTCGAAAAATAAAAATGGGAAACAATCAAAAACAGGAGTCGTGACATAATAATAAAATTAAAACATGGATTGTATAAAAAAATCATCTTAAAATAATTTAATAAATTCAAGAAATTTTCTAAACGTAACAATAGCATAACTGAAGATAATTTTTCTTATTTTTAATTTACAATTTGATTGCACATAAAGTGAATTTATTACATTTAAATCAAACCATATACGTGCATCAGCTTAATACTAATCAAATCAATGTTTGTGCGTATCAATTTCACTCACCATTTAAAAGATAAATCTTGGATAGTAAAATGCTAGTCGATTCTTTTCATCATATGCTCTTATAAAAATCGCCACAAAGCCACGCACAAATATTTAGTTCAAATAAAAACCAATTATTCTGGAACATTCTTATGATATACAATTCTATGCAACCCACCTATTCGCAGGCTGCCCAATAGACCAACTAACACTAATAAATGATTGTCTAACATTTTACAAAAATATCTATGATAATATTGCTGAGTATTTCATTACTATAAAATGTTTATACTGTCTTAGGTTTCTTGCAACATTAAGGAAAAAATTGTCTGATATTTTGGTATTCATAGGGGCGATTTAAAAAGTGGGGGCTGTCTTAAGTAGAAATATCAAGATGGTTAGTAATAATAATATACTTATATAACTAAAAAGTAATTTTAAAAAATATATAATATTTTGATGTGTTGCATAGCTAAAAGTATAGTGTTTGAAATTTAAAAAATTTCCAAAATGCTGCACGAAGCAGCTCTGAAAAATTAAAGTTTTTGTCAACTGACTTTAGATTATTTTTTTTTAAATCTAGATTTGATTATTAAGTGTTGTTATGTAAGTAATAACAAAAGTACAGATTTCATAAATCTCTAATAATTGAATTAAATGTTGTAATAATTACAACTCCATCTTGTCAGCTTGGGATGAATTACGTTACTTTTCTGATAAAGGCTTGTACAAATTTTTCTACTCTGCTTTGTAACAAAAAATGTGGTTATCGGGCCATCCCTATTATTTCAAAGGTATTGTCAAAAAAAAAAGCAATAGTTTAGAGATAGTCTAATAAAAAAAAAATCGAGCACTTTAAATAATACCTAAGAATGATCGATAATAAATATTAGCCAGCAATGTTACATATATTTACATTTAAAAAACCCCTAACTACTTTCATCTATAAGAAAGATACAGATCTAAATTACTTATATATATTTATGTGTCGAGGATTAATTCGACAGAAACATGAGATATTTTCCTCTACAAACTTTTACTGAATCTACAGATTCAAATAATTTGATATAAAGCAATAAAAATCAAATCTAAAATAATTTACATTCAATGAATATGTAGTAGTGTGAACTATTTTATCAAGAGTAGTAATTACTTTTTTTTTTAATCTATAATCTAATTCTATCTTCCCATACCATTTGGTCAACTTTCTTAAATTATTATTATTATTATTATTATTATTATTATTATTAGCACCGCGTCTTACTACCCGTTCGGGTTATACGCACTACTTTCTTAAAATAACTTAAGTCTATTAATGGAATATTGGAGTTAAAAAGACAGAAGCCCAATAAAAAAAAAAGTCTTTATCATTAGAATTAAATAGAAAAAAAAAGTAAAAAGAGGTTGTTTTAACCAATAACCATTTCACTTAGCACTACAAAATGCTAACTGTTCATACTCGGATCAAATTATTGTTATCAATAGAAATAATACCACCGCAATGAAAGTAACAAAAATATATACAGTTGCATAAAATTAACTGATATCCTGCCTAAGACGCATTGCGTCTGATAAAAAGACAGTAGGGTCTTTATATCTAGTGTTGTATTGCAGCCCAACCCATGATCATCTTAAGGTTCAAATAACGTTTGTGATAAGGATTCATCTAACGTAACACGTAACACAGCAACTTGAGCAAAACACAAGACAATTGATTTGGAGTGTTCACTAAAATGTAGCACATGTGGTTAAGGCGGATTAAGCTTCCAGTACTTGCAATATAATCCTTACTGGAGCTACAAAATAAAGTGAGACGAAGCCATGATGTTTTAGTGTTAGCAAGACATGGTCAAAATAGCTATATATTAAATTTCATCTGCACATCAAATCTCTCAAACAAATGAAGAAATAGCTCTTTGATAATCTGGAAACACTGTGTGATATTCTTCACGTAATGTGAAAATTATCTCCTGGACAATAATATTAGATTAAGTTAAGTGCATCGTGATAGCTTCCATTTATAAACACAAGAATCCTTATATTGTTACATTGTCTGTACATTAAGTGAACATTAAGTTGATCGGGATCCAGGCGTTACAAGAGCAAGATCTTTTTCTAATTTTATAGCACATTAGCGCTAAATAGACTCATTTAGTTGTTGAATTGGTTGGTCAACAGCCAACATTTTTTGGGTTAAACGGAAACTATTGAACATAAAATTTACCGGTAGCTCGTCAGATCACACCACTCAAAATTGAAAGCCCCTACTATTCTGAACATGTTGTTCTACATATACTCACATATTTATAAAAATTAACATTTGTTACAACAAAAAAAATTTTTTTTTAAAATACTTCTCCATGCTAAAGATTGCAAAATGCTTTATATCTTTTACAGATTAATGTCACAGATTTACACAAGTGTTTAGCAATGTGATAAAAAAAAGTTTGGGAAATTAATATAGGCCAATTTGCATTTGTTCATATAATTGTATATTTATATAAATCAATGAACCGATGGTAGGAAATATATTTTAGGCTCAAATTTGATGTGTTATTATTGGGACAACAGCGCAATACGCATTAGGGAAGGTGTTTTACAAAAGTGCCTTGCACCCAGATAATGGAATGAAAGTGTTTTAAAAGAATATGGAGCTGTGAGCTTGTGTCGAGTTGTCTGTAGATCACACGTAACCGTTGCGACCAGGGTTAGGGTGCATCTGGACCACCAAGTTGTGACTCTCCTTCCTCAGCTCCCAGCCTTTGCGAGTTTCCTGTGGGTCATGAAACCTTCCATTGGTACATTTTAGCTACAGTCCAGAGGAACGGGATGATGGGGGATTTTAAGGAAACACACAGTAAATCAGACTCACCATGTAGAGGACTTGCGCAAAGGAGATGCAAAGTATATATGACTCACCATGTAGAGAACTCGCTCAAAGGAGATGCAAAGTATATATGACTCACCATGTAGAGAACTCGCCCAGAGGAGATGCAAATTATATATGACTCACCATGTAGAGAACTCGCTCAAAGGAGATGCAAAGTATATATGACTCACCATGTAGAGGAACAGAGCTGCAAACGCATGGAAGAAGAATGAGAGTACGGCGAAACCATACGACCAGGAAAGGTAGTTAAAGTTGGGATACATTAGCCAGTCACGACGCCAGCACTCGCCGCCGAATATAGACACGGCGAGGAACAGCAGCACCGCTGCACACAAAAAGACATGACTGCCTTTACACTATAACTATATGGAAAGTTCTGGTGTGAAGATGATAAGAAATCTAAACTCTCATACACTCAAATGTTGGTGCACCTGAAGGGTATGCAGACCTTTGCCTCAGTGAAACATTTCGAAGGAAGAGCAAATCTTGAATAGGCAGATATTATAAACATATTTGAAACATCTTTAGCAAAGAATGCGGAGGCCATGGGAGTGAAGTGTCACCAGGCGATATAGGATTAGGATGTAAGGAAAGAGGATTCCAAGAAGATTAATGGATATGAAGTATGTAGGAAAGAGATGGGAGGAACAGATAACAGCAAGTGTGCAAGTGAGAGGAGAAGAATGGTGGAAGGAGAGAGGAAGATGGAGGTATTTTACTACTAAACTGATCCAGCCACAGATGATTATTTGAAACATCTTACAAAACATGACTTATTTCAACGGTACCCCTGGTACTACACAGTATCTTAACACCAGCAATAATCGGACATCTTAGCTCGGCTGGCAGCATGTTCGTCGGTCCCGGGTTCATATCCCGGCATGGCCTTAAAATTTATAATTTGTGAAATGTGGGTTTATCCTTTTAATGGCCGAGAGGCTGGGTCTTGTGTTTGTTCTGGATAGTGAGTTAGTTTGCAAGTTGTGTTGATACAATCAGTCGGGTCTGAAAGAGCGTGTGGTTGTTTTTTTCATCATCATATCTTAATAGCTGTTCAGGTTACACACTTATTTGCTAATTAGTCTAACTGAGCATTTTAGAGGTAATATACCCACATTTGCGTGGAAGGAGAGTAGAAAATCATTTAGTAAAAACCACCCTGAGTAGACCTGTTCAAGATTTGAACCCATATCTCCCTGTTTTCAGCAGGCCAGTCTTAACATGTGTGGGACACCTTAGACTGTTTGGACATTTAAGTGGGTCAAAGTGTATATTAAAAACCCATGGTAAAAGAAAAAGTCTCGTTACTAAATGGCATAACTTAATCATAGATTAAGTTGATAAGTTGGTATGATAATATCCAATATCGCAAAAATTATTTTACTTTATATAAAAAAACTTCCAAGGTGTAACACCATCAACAATAATGAACAAGTGAATTTTTGATACAGTAAAAAAGTTTTTTGTAGCTTCTTTTCTTTATTAATTCAAAATGGCAGATAAGATGAAGCTACAAAGTGGAAAAAAAGCTTAAAATTTGATCAAAAATATCTTGACTTGGACTTGCACATGTCTAGCTTAACTTTGTGTACGTGCGCACAATATTTACCTGCTACTGCGTTGCAGATGAAGGCAATGCCAGAGAGTAGCCACTCGTACATCAGCACAAACTCTAGAGGCCAGCGTACCAACTCTAGCGCTATTATTATTTGGGAGGTGAACGACAGCATCAACGCCAACGTCACAAACGCCTGGACTACCATCAACCATCCTGGAAGAGAACATCATTACAATAGGGTTTTTTCCGTTCTTTTGTTAATCCCTTCCCATTTCCCTATTATTCCACTACCCTTTTGGGCTATACACATGTATACTAACTACGCTGATAAAGAAGCCATGAAGGATCTTGGCCTTCTGTCATCATAATCAAAAAAGCAGGTTTTACAGTTTATTATCTGTCTGTACTTAGAGATACAACCCAAAATGATATAGGCCTACGGATTCCCTTCAAAACTTTATATTTAGATGTTCTACTGTATATTCATAAATTAAGGATGCATCAAGATTTTAATTCTAGCTTTAAAATTATGGAGTCTCTACTAATGACTGATTTTTGAAAATTCTAAGTAGGTATTAAAAAAAGTTGCTTTTAACGATTCTGTTTAAATGATAAATAACATTTTGTGCAATAATAATCAAAGTTTGTAGTCCACAAACAAGTGAACTAAGAGAACGTAGTTTGCAAACGACTAGATAAATTAGCCGCTCATTTCAGTGAACGGGATCACTTTGAACTACACCCGGCAGTTAATGATTCTGCCCATCACTATTTCATACAATGTACACCAACTTAGACCCAACAAACTTTGTGAACTTAACAGACTCTAAACGTTTATGTCTGAAGGAGAACAGCAAAAAATAGCTCCCCAAAAAGTGACTATATATATATATATATATATATATGAGAGAGAGAGAGAGAGAGAGAGACCTGGCAGAAGCCACTCCCTGATGACATAGTACTCCTGGCTGAATATGTAGTGACAGCCGTCAAATAGCCTGTCAAACTGGTAGTATGGGTATCGGAATTGGTCGAAGCAATACTCCCACAGTCCCATATGCTTGAAGTCGCTGAACGTCTCCTGATATGACTGGATCCAGTACGGACTAAAACAAAGATTAACACTTGGAATAAGTAGGTCGCGACGGGATTTGAAGGAGGTTGTGTATTTCAAGTTAGGGAATGGATGGCGCGCTTACGTTCTGACGGCCACGAACTTTCAAGTCCTTCAAAGTAAAAGTTATAACTAATTAATAACGCTCTTTTATCCCAATTAAACTAATAAATAAATAAATAAATTGTTTACCTTGAGAATGACATTATCAGCATGAGCCCAGCTATGTAAGTTATCATTCCTCCAAACACCAACGCATCTGAAACAATATCCTTTGATGTAAGGATCCTTTAGGGCAAATGACGCGATATTCCAACTTGTTAACTCGAGTTGTCGGGAATATCATGTAACTTAATACAATGTGTTTAACCAAAGATCCCGCACCATTAAAAGTGTAACGGGTACTATCAATATACTTGCAATCAAATGGCAAATCCAATGATAATATAATTATATTTATTTAAAACTATTTCATTCTTACAAAAACTATACAACTCAAATCCAAACATAAAAAACTAGGCCTATTATACCAACACATCATTTTATCCATGATCCCTTATGATTTGTCATCACCTTATATATTAGGGAAGTCGAATCATTTGCTTTTTAAATATTAACTGAAATTCTAATTTATATGCGCTAATTTACATGTGATTTTCAGGTTGTTTGAAAAAAAAATGGCCTAAAAGATACTGTTCTTAGGTTTCGTCCCCCAAGTTGTGTTTGTATTCTTTGACTAGCTTTAAGTCAGAAAATAGGCCACAACTAAAATTATTGACATTTTATTAATAAAGATAAATGTTTTTCCTAAGTTGGGTAGTCTTACTAAAGAGTGAAACAAAAACAAGTAGATTAGGTTAGGCTTAACTCCTGGCTGGTGTTTTTTTAAGACATGTTGGGATGTAATCTAGACCCGGTCAATGTGTGGTTTTTATAATAATTAGCACGGCTGGGAGTTTGACTTATGCAAGCAAGGGCCGATAACTGCTGGATTTACTTCAAAATATTTGCTAATCGATTTTTATTATTTATATAGATGTGAATAATATTTTTAACAACATTCAAAACATTTTATCAATGACATGCTATAAAATTATAATTAAATGATAATATAATCACATGGCCTATTTTATTTTGCTATAAAAAAATCCAAGGAATTGAAAACTAAAAAAAAACTTAACTCTGAAATAGATAGGATTATTGACCTATAAACTATTTTAAAGCAACAAAATAAAACTTTGACAGGTCAAAATTTTACTGAGCCTAATATACCAATACATTAGCTCATGTCTTATGTAATCATATTATGATGTCAATTTTGAAATGTTAAAATTGTTGTCATTAAGTGGGCCTACCATAATTTTTATTTTAAACGCCCTCAAAAAGATTCTCTCTACGGGATAAGACCATAAATTGTGATTCATGAGAAGTAATAAGTCAAATATCGTTTTGTAGTTGTTTTTAAATGAAATAATATCGGATGAGAGGGCAGCCAATGAAAACATATCTGACAATTAGACCGCCGATAATTACTTTAGTGGGACACTGTTGACAATAAACACTTGCTTACTTGATGCTTTCGGATAATCCTGCTTCTCAGCAGATGTCATCTTGGCGCAATCAAGAAACTTAACTATATCAAGACGAATAAAATTAACTGCTCGTGTAATCCGTCTTCAAACAAAGGAAACTACAAAACAAACATCATTATTCCTACTTTCCTCGGACAACATAAAACTCACACATAAGTAACGCGCAAGTAGGTGTTGCCTAGCTAGAAGCCACACCTACGAAAACAAACCTAACGCGTGAAATTTCCCCCGTAGTATTAAATAAACCGATATTACATATCCGGTTAGCAAGTAGAGGTTTTATTAAATACGAGTTTCACGAATTATTTGCTCACAAAAACACGTTTTAGTACTGTATCAATCTTATTAATTCTTAGTTAAAGAATGGATCGAAATATTTTCGTATATAATTGTGTTTTTGTGAAATATGCTGTTACACCTGTTTATAAAACTTGTTGGTTTAATGTTATATGGCGCAAAATTTAAATCTATCTGTTGAATTAAAATCAAGTATATTTCACATTTAGGTCTTTGGTTCAACATTTACATTACCTCAGAATTAGACGAAGAGATTAAATTGCCTTAATGATGGTGTATTCCTTTTATATTAATTATTGCTACATTTACAAATTGTTGTACTGTCAATAACAATACATTTCAAGCACACTTTTCTCTAAATGTTTTCACTTTCTTTGTGAGTGAGATTACCTCATTAGACTAAGTGGCTATTAATAATGGTGTTAAAATGTACCAATTAAAAACGTCATAAAATATCCAGTTTTTGTATCTGAATGTGATAAGGTAAATTCCCTTCAGTGGTCTAAGGCATCACTAGTGATAGACTGGCCTTCTGATTACTGGGAGATTGGGTTCGAATCCTGGTCGGATCTACCGAGTGTGGTTTTCCACTCTTCTTCCACGAAAATGTGTGTAGATTACCTCTTAAAATGTTTCCTTCCTCACCCACACCCGATTACAGTAATTTATCATACATGCATATAACCTGAACTGGTAGTAAAACACAATTAACAAAATAAGTTAATTGCTCGTTACACTTATTCAAAATTGAGGAATCCATGTTGATTAGTTTTCATCCCACCAAAATGAATAAATTTCTCAATATATATGTTAATTGCTTGTTACTTCCATTACCTATAATATTACCCCAACCCCTTACACTGACATCTCCCATATAAAAAAGAATCCTAAGCGCATTTATAAGTAAGACTACCCGCCTCGGTGGCGTAGTTGGCTAACGCGCTAGTCGTGTTTAGCTCGACTGCTGAGGATGGGGAGATCGAGGTTCGAATCTTGGTCGGGTGAACTGGGGGTGGTTTTTCCTAAATGGTTTTCCACTCTAACTCCACGCAAATGCGGGTTCACTTCCTCTAATTAAACCTTCCCAATTCCTAATCCATTAGCGTAATTAGTACTTAAAGCGTATAACCCGAACAGGTAGTAAGACACGGTGCTAAATATTATTATTATAAGTAAGGCTAAATCTAAATAAAATGCGTGTTCAGTGATTTAATATGCATAAGATTATCTGACGACATAAAGTAGATCAAGAAACTCTTCTAGTAGAGTCATGTGATCTGCAGCTGGCTCTTTTGATAGATTTATCAATACATAGAGAATACAGCCGAGTCTCGGAAAACTCAACCTAATGTGGACAGATATGGTGTTGAGTTTTACGAATGAACTTGCATAAGATGTATGTTCACCACACCGTATTTACTTAACAAGGATACAGTTGTACTGTGCTGTAGTATTGTACAGTACAGTAACAGTAATATATGTACAGTACATATATCATATTGGTTCGAATAACACGTTACTGAATTGTAAAACTAACAAACACAGGACTTATAAAAACATCACAGCACGATTGTTCCACTCGAGTTACACAGAGAACTGAACGTTGAGTTATCGAGTGTCGAGTTTCCAAGAGACTACTATAATAATAATGATAATAATAATTAATGTTATTAATGTTGACAAAAAAAAGTTTTGTCTTTTCTAAAAGATTCTTTCTACCAAAATCCTACTCTAGTTTAGTGACAGCTCTGTATGCAAGAAAGACCGAGATGGCATGGACATGTAATGAGAATGGAAAAGGAAAGAGTCCCAAGGATGTAGATGAAGTATGTAGGAAAATGACTGCAAGGGAGACCAAGACATAGATTGGAGCAGATAACCGAAAGTGTGTAAGTGAGAGAAGAAGTAAGAATGGTAGAAGGCTAAAGGAAGATGAAGGTATTTATTAATTTGACCTGGGCACAGGCCACAGTCGATAATGGATAGAGGAACAACCTTTACGTATCTCCCACTGGACAAACAAGTAATGGCTGCCGCGTGAAGAGAAGTTGATTGTTACCGCCCAATCTAGTTTGCATCCTACCGGAACTGATCAGTAAGGGTTTTGAAACTAGCAACGCAACTTCCTAAAACAGGCGAAATTAAAATAGGCTAAGAATTATAAAACACTTGGAAAGGAATGAATGGCATATCTAAAAAGAAACTCTTCCGTTAGTTTTAAATTATATCAAACATGTTTACTTTTGAGTTAATCATTTTGGCAAACAAATCCTATACATTTATCTGTGAATTAAAATGTATAGGCCTTCTTGTGAACATTTTTATTGACTTTTCTTTATGAATGTTTGGAAATAGGTGATTCATATATAATAAATAAAATAGTAAATTTATGTAATTTGTTAACATTTATTCCATATAAATTCACCAATCAATGTAAAACAACAAACATACATATAAAACAAAGAATACATTTTATATTTTGTTAAATTTGATATGTAACAGTTTTGAGTGACAGCTGGCTTTAAAACTTGTGCTGTCACTTATTGACAGCACATCAATAATGGTATATGAATATATGAAATTTATATATTAACATTTTAATTTAATCCTTATTTGAAAACCATATATTCATAGTTAATATTCAATGGACACAAATAGTTTAGTAAAAACCAGTTTGAGTTCCTCTACCTAAATGAATAATTTTTCTTATGACAAACTTGTCGATTGACGCCTGCTACAATATTAGTATGCCAGGTACTTCTAACAAAATACTTTCTTAAAATAATCAAAACAACAATACATTATTCTAAATTATATAATTTTACAAATTGAAAGGAATTTGAAGTAGGTACATTATAAGAAAAGAAAAATTCATTAATTTTTTTTTATCACACCATGAAGGTCTTGTGAATATAGAATAGTCCTTAGTTTTACAAAGACTGTACATTAGTCGCAATGTCAATCACTTTCAAAGTTATGAGATGCATTCTCTCGAGTCGGTTATTGCATGAGGTTACATTAAAAACCCACCAAATATAAATAATATTTAAAATACTTGGTAATGATAATGTAAGATGTCATAATTTAAAACAAATGAACAAAAAAAAAATATGTATTTAATTAAAGCTAAGTATATGTAGTATCAAACTCTTGACAAAGTGTATACAACACAATTATTGCAATTTGAGAGTCAAGAAAATTTCAGATTCGAGACAAATTCTTTAAATTAAAAAAAAAAAAACAATTTTTCAAGAGAAATTTGTTTTATGGCTTTAATACTGCTTATTGGTAGTTAAAAATAATTATAATATGACAAACTTGACAACCAGGCCCCAGACCAGTAATTTATCACTTAATTGAGAATGTATTAATGATAAAATTTAGTTAATATTACTATGTTCTTTTATGTTCCATCATTTTATTATTGGCCTCAAATTCAAATCCACGATTTGGAAATAATAGATAAAATAGTTTAGACCCATCTCAAATTGCAATAAATATTTTTAAATTACAAATTAAAAGCTTTGTCAACTCTTAAGAATGTGAAACTATCAAACTGATTTACTCTCAGAAGTATCATTTTAAGTTAAAATTTAACACATTTCACACAACTCACCAATGTTTAAGTAAACATATTGGCTATTTAATTTGTTAGTTTATCGTCTATTTCTACATTTAACATGACAACTGTCATTTGTAAAAAAAAAGCAAGTTCCATATTATTATTATTATTATTATTATTACTCGCACAATACTAATATACACAAAATATATTATCTTGTATACATAAAAATGTCACTATTAATCATGCAAAATTTATGGACGGATAATTATCTCTTATTTGGATCGGAATGTTTTAAAAAGCACAGATCCTAAGAAACTAAGACAAAGCTACAACAACAATAATAAGGACAGATTGGTAATATTTAACAATACAATATTACCGTGAAATGGAATGTGTGTAAAAAAATAACACACTAAAGCATTTATTATTCCCATCAACAGACCCACATTTCCAAAGATTGAGATATGACAGTAAAACACCGAAAAGGGAATTTGTGCGTCATTTGAACTTAATACATTAAATTTTTTTTAAAAGAGGGGGAAAGGGTTTGCCTACTGTGATTTCCTTTTTAAGAAGAGGAACCTCGTTGTGATAAACAAAACATAGAATGGTGAGGAGAGGGGGCTGATGGCGGTTAAGAAGGGAGTTTTGAGGTTGGAAA
>CABFVZ010001388.1:70678-96699 GCA_902151445.1 Timema monikensis | reverse complement strand
CCCCCCCCCCCCCAAAAAAAAACATAACATCCTCTATTAAAAAAATATATAAACAAATGTATGTTTAAATAAATAAGCAATAAATATTGAGGTGTGCAAAGTTTCAACTTCAAAACACATTTAAATTTTGACTTTGATTCAGAAAAAAAAAATCTTGGTTTCAATAATTGTGAATCACCAATAAAAATATTAGCAGCTAAAATACTAAATTTATGATCCAATGTTTAAAAATAAGGTGGCCCAATGGCTAAATAAAATAAATTTATGTTCAATGATAGTCATTCTGAGCTGTTATCATCAATATTAGGGGTCATTAATAGTATGGACAAAATCTTAAGTAATTTAATTCCAAGTTTTGATAAAGACTTGATTTGTCAGAAATATAACAAAAAAGTGCATTTTCCAAATAATTTTAGTGCATAAAGTTATATAAATAACCACAATATTATATTTTCCAAGCAAAAAATATTCTAGCTTCAAGAATATTTCATATAATTCATTCAGGTTTGCTTTGATATCACAGTTAGAAAATCCCTCCCCTGTCCAGTTAATAAAAAATAAGATTTAAAAAACACATAAAATTGTAAACACTTCCACATATTTACATTTTGATTTCAGATTGTATATTCCTGGGAAAGTATTTTATTTGTGCTTGATTTTTCTACACATCTTTAACATGTTTAATTAACATGTGTAAGGCACTTTATTTCATACATATAAATTATGTTTCAAATGATATGTGGTCAACTGAATTATAACACCCAAATATGAATTTTAAAATATACATACTGCTGGAAAAATAAACGGACGCAATCAAACATATGAATTTATATTAATAAAAAAACAGCATCAAAATCAGTTGTAGAAAGTTGAAGATACTCAATCAAGCAAATTAATTTTATCATTTAGATTTGACACATTATCATTTTATCAAAAAATCTACAAAGGCGAGCTTTATTTTTGCAACACAGCAGCCCTTTTTTATCTTTAAAAAGAGTAGCAGCAGGGATTACATAATATTAACCGGCTCACAAATTAACAAATGTAATTTTGAACTTTTATTTCCACAAAACAATAGTGTAAGAAAAAAATGTGTGACATGTATTAAGACATTTTATTTCGTATAGAAATAAAATACTGTTACCCAATATTGTTATGAATAACACCATTCTAGCTCACAACAGGGGGTGCGAATTAGGGCTCATCTAGTCTGGTTTTTGGTCACAGGAGGACCACTGATTGAATTCAAGACAAATATTGGGGGTGTTATTTTTGTTAATAAATGGTTTCCCACTCTTCTTACACACATATACATGTACAATTCCTTTAAATTCTACCTTCATCATTAACATGGATATCAAAGATGGCTGGTGAGATTCAACGTGTAGAGTAAAAAACAACGCTATTGTTTTTAATGCTTCACAAACTTTCGAGACCCACCCAACTTTAATGAATATGCGGGTGACGAAGGTGTGCATTTTTTTCGTGATTTTCTATTTTCAAATAATTACAAAAATTTCATGAGCTACCATTGTATCGAGACCCATAGCCCGGGGATCAATGCTGTAAAATATTAGGCCTACATCATGTACAAAACCAAAAGTGAAACATTACCAACGATTCATTAAAGTTAAGTAATTTAATAAAAAAAAAGTCAACATAATGAGATTTCGCCTTATTAAAAGCAGACGGATGTTCCCGTCAAGAGGAGAGCGTGCTCAAGCTTTAGTTTCTTGCTCCAGCTCGAACCTAATCTGAGACTCCTTGAGGTACTCGCGCTTCTTGTGTTGCACTGTGGACTCCACCAGGAACAGGATCCCGGAGATGAAGGCCATCACCACACCGACTACTGCCAGTCCGAACGCCCAACCTAAGTAGTTGTTGGTCTGCTCAGGCATCCAGCCTCGTGTGTTGCCCAGACACGCGAAGACAATCACTGCGATGCCGCCCGTGAAACCTGAAACAAACTAGGGGGCTAAGTCTTCTGACTCTGTGCTTAGAATATACTCTCTTAACTTGGTCATTTTGCCAGTCTGTTGAGAACAAAACAAAATAAATAAAGATTCCTACTTGCATCAAAAGAGTCGATCTTACTTGCTGTCGAGACCCTCTAATCCTTAAAATTATTTAAGGTTTCAAGATGCTGATGATTAAAACAAATAACTGTAATTTGTTTTATAGCTTTACTGCACCTTATTGGTGGTTTAGACTCGCTATTCCAGTCTGCTACGAATTTAAAAAATGAGCTCTGCATTCTCCTAACTATGACATTTATTATTTCTTTAGCAGTTTCACTCTGGTGCAAGAAAATTCTTTGTTCCTGGTTACAATACAAGTTTGTGAAACAGGGATTGGACACACTTTACAAAACAACCTTGCTATAACCGACAACTCGATCTTTAAGAAAGACTCGTGGCATAACATGTGTGACTAAAACATGTCCATATTAATAAAATGAATAGTTTGTTTGTCTGTCATTAATATCGAACAATACTTACAGCATGGAGAGGTTTGGAATTTGAAAAACTAGATAGAGCCCCTGCGCATAAATGGGTGCATCTTGGCACTAGAATTTTAAAATTTAAATTGGATTTGTTTTTAATCAAGCAACAACCCGGCCGGACCTATGGCAAAGCGGGATTTAAAGGCTCTTGTCCACAGTCTACAATTATTATTATTAAGGTAAAAAAAAAAAACTTGTTCCAAGCAATGCTGGGTACTTCAACTAGTATTTGATATAATATTGGATGCAAGGAAAAAGAAATGAGACCTCTCGAAATATATAATGGAGAGGATTGCTCAAGGAGGACTTGGCGCTAGAGTACAGACCTGCGCCGAAGAGTAGCCCAGAGATGACCCGCACCAGAAGTATAAAGTGTTTCTGGTCTGGACCGCAACACAAGAAGAACAGTAGCACCAATATGACAGAAATCAACACGCATAGGAAACAGAGCGTGAAGAAGAACTGAGTGACCAACATAAACGCTGAAACAAAACAACAATTTGACAATGTTAATGTATCTTACGACTAGATAATTAATTAGAGTTATATATATCCAGGAGTCTCTCATCGCCATGAAGAGTCAAGTGCCAAGATAATATTACTAGTACCGCGTCTTACTACCTGTTCGAGTTATACGCACTTACGCTAATGTGTAATGGTAGGGTGATTGTGAGATGAAATGAAGGACCTACAGTTTAACGTGGAATCCGAACTACGGTGGAGGCCCGGCACTTTTTATTGATATCATTAATAACTCTGAAACAACACACAATATATAGTAAAATGTTATCAAATATGTCTGCAATGTTTGTATTCTCTGAAAGGCCCTTCCTATAAAAATTGGACAGCAGTTGTAAAGCACTCACGTGGGATCAGAAAGCCACGTATCTCATCGTATCCGGTGGTGAAGGGGTCATAAACCCACCGACAGCCGACAAAGAACCTTCTCTGGTACTCGTCTTGAGGGTCAGGCAGAGAACGGAAACAGTGAGACCAGAGCCCCAGTCTGTCCAGTTTGGCCCCGGTGATGCGGTAGTCGCTCACGAGCCAGCTAGGGGCGCAGAACGCCACAACCACGCACACCAGCGTTATTATGAAGATGCCAATGCCGACGTGACCCGCCAAGCTGCGCTTCTTCATTGTTAATGGTGTGTAACTCACAGGGCTGGGGAGGGATGAGATGATATAGCAGTCAGAACAAGTGGTCTTTGATGTGGTCAAGTACGCCGAGGCATTGAACTCCCTTTATTTTTAACAACACGTTTTACTACCCGTTTGGGTAATACATTGATGTACTAATGTCTTAGATTAGGGGAGGTTTACCAGCATTTGCGTGGACAGAAAGTGGAAAACCATTTAGGAAAAACAACTCTCAGTGCGCCCCATTTTCGGCAGTCTAGTCCAACACTAGAATAGCGTGTTAGAACAGGCGGCCACCAAAGCGAGTAACTGCAGTTTTAAACTCTAGGATCAAGGTTTGAGAAACTTTTTTTCCAGCCCTTGTGATACGAAAATGTAATCTTTTTGTGGCCTGCAAGTAATTCATCTTTCAAAGTAGATGTGTATCATAATACATTTTACAAGCCTTTTTAGTGCCAATAAAAAAAACTTTTCCAGAAGTTAGCATAAATCAAATTATGTAGCAGGCCAGGGAGAAGGCCTTATATCAAGATTAGAGTTATATAATAGTTATACATCTTGTGTGTTGACTAAAGGTCATGTGGAATTTTCCCAATTATTGCAAATATGTGCAATATAATCGTATTAACGGCCTGTCGTGTGTATTATAACCTTATTTTACTAATCTAATGTTGCACCTGGCCAGATTTGAACCCAATAAAGACATATTGAATGATATGCAAAGATTATACTCACATAAATTTTAAAGTTACAGTTGCAATACTTGTAGTCCAAAATTAAAATAATAAATCTACAATAAGAAATTTGAAAAACATTCAAATACACTATAAGGTATACAACGCCCAAACATTGTTTATAAGAAACAGAATAGACAGGTAAAACGTAGATATAAAACTCTTATCATAACTGTAATTTCAGTTAAAGAACTGAGAACTAACTAAACTATTTTATTTTGTTAAATGAAATAAGTTAAACGAAAGTTGAAAATTATTATCACTAACCTAATTATCACTCACGACGACGCCCAAACTCAACATAATAAACACTAACGCACTCTGTTTACATCTAGGAAACTACTTACGGGTTTTTTTTCAAGAAACCTGACAAAAATTAATAAACCACGTTTTCTTAGTTTTTATTCAAATCATCTCGATAAAATAGATTGTAAAAAATTTAAAATAACAACTTTGCATTGCGTTTAATTAATTTAATTTTTTATAACACAGATACTTAATTAATTCAAAATATATTTTAAAATTCTCAAAAGTATCAGGTTGGTCAACCTTTCATGAACGGCGTCTTTGCAAACGATGTCAATTGTCAAGTCAAACATCATTGCAAAATTCTTCGTGTGAGCTTTATTCTTGGTCCTTGGTAAATTCTCACAATTAAACTCAATGCCATATTACAGCAACTAAAGACACGCACTCATAAACCTATGTGTGAAAGAAAACTGCAATATTTCTTTCAAGGCTTCTTACTATAGGTCTGTGATCAGTCACAAAATGTATTAGTGAAAAGTAATTAACGCCCAGGGGACTCCTATTTTATTTGTTCTGAACCAAGTTGAAAGACATGAGCCAATAATACTTCAAAAAGTTTATGTTAAAACACCAGAAATTATTAACTATATCTACACCCACATTGGGCACACAAGTCTAGCTTGGCTAGGCTAGTTTGACGCAGGGGTCAAGAGTTCGAATCCTAGCACGATGTTGTTTGTTTTTTCTAAATGGTTTGCCCAAAATAGGTGATAAGAGACAGTCCTAAAACAAAGAAATGGTGCCACTTTAAAGATTAAAATGGTCCTTAGACAATGAATGAATTCTCATCAAGTAATATATTTAGAAAATGACATCTCAATATGAGAATCAAACCCGTGGCTAATTGCTCCAATACAACTGATCTATCCAGGATCTCTCACATACTCAAGGTCATTCTTCACTCATAGTCTACATCCATCACAGACTCAACATTGAACTATGAGCTCAGTAGTAAGGCATTGTCGCACTATGCCAAGTGTCTAGGCTTCGATTACCGTGTCCAGGTGTCATTTTTTAAATTTAAGAATAAACCAAATATAATCTGATACATTATCTTTGCTCTCATTAACATAGGGAGCCCATTATTTGAAAAGTGTTAACTAATGTATTTACATTATTAATTAGTTTACTGTATTTATTTTTACATAACTATTTAATCTTTAAAAATAATGTTATTGAAATTTTTTTATATCTTATTATATTAACTTTATATTTAATACACCCGCCTAGATGGCGTAGTTAGCTAACGCGCTAGTCGTGTTGAGCTTGACTGCTGAGGACAGGGAGATCGAGGTTCGAATCTCGGTCGGGTGAACTGGGGGTGGTTTTTCCTAAATGGTTCTCCACTCTCCCTCCACGCAATTGCGGGTTCACTTCCTCTAATTCAACCTTCCCAATTCCTAATCCATTAGCGCAGTTAGTACTTAAAGCGTATAACATGAACGGGTAGTAAGACACTGTGCTAAATAATAATAATATATTTAATAAAGCAAATAAGATATATTTCTAGAATGCCTTTCAATAAAAATATGTTGGTTTTATTTTTATGGAGTTAAAAACTAGGAAAAACTACTTTTATTTTTATAGTGAAAATGTTTTATTTTATTTTAATTATATAAGTAGAAGAAGATTTTTAACTATTAAAATAAAAAGTTAGCAGCTCTAATTTGAACATCAATCTTCCTTAATTGGAATTATGTAATTCAATATCATCATTAACAATGATAGGCTATAGCTCTATTTTTGATTTCAATTAATAAAATAAGGGAAACTTAATGTCTTAGATTAGGTCAAAACTAATTGTGATATATCACTTCTTATTTAAGATAAATCAATACTTTTTGTAAGTTTTAATTTTGGAACGAAAAAGAATCTTTGCTGACAGAGGCTTTGTTCGTGGAAAAGAGGATGCAGGGTACTGTAGCTCCATTTTCAACTCTGCTAAATTTTGTATTTATTTCCTGATTCTGGGCTACATTAGTGACCAAGGGCGCCCATGTGGGTTTTACCAATAGGGGGGGTGGGTTGGAATGTCTCATCTGCCAGGGGGTCCTCCTCTAGAGAATATTTCAGGAATTTAACGTAGAGGGAGGGAATTAAAGAACATCTGAAAATAATCCGGAGCAAATTGTTTTGAGTTTCAGGAACCAATTTTTACAAATTTATTGAATAGAACACATTGAAAAGAAATCTCTCGAAGAAAGAATGGGATAAAAGCTACAGTTTATCATCTTTAGCACCGCATCTTGCTGCGAGTTTGAGTTATACTCTGATTCACTAATAATACTAATGGTTTTAAGGATTAGGAAACTTATATTTAAAGGGAGTGTACCCACATTTGCGTGGAGGAAGAGTGGAAAACCAATTTGGGGAAAGGAAAAAAAAACCTCGGTATACCCGACAGATATTCAAAACCCCCGTCATTGGCAGTCCAGTCTACTACAAGAGTAGCACCTTAAACCATGCGGCCATTGAAGCAGTTTTTTTAATCTCTGTTAGCTTTGAATAATCTATCAGAATTATTAGTATAAAATTGCAGGCAAATCCCAAATACACAATTTTATTTTTCCATAAAAATTAAAGTAAGAGATTAATGTTGAAGCGTGAAAAAAGGGGGGGAGGGGGGGGGCTGGAGCCCCCAGTTTTGCCAATGTTAGACACATCGAGTCGACTGATAAATTGGTCAGACCATTTTCAAGTACACAGTTAAAATCAAGAACTTATATGTGGTAGAAATAAATTTTATTGCCATCTCTCTGTACAGTTACATATTTGCTATGAAATAAGATTAAAACATTACACTTATGTTACACAACAACAAAAACTAAACAAAGCATAGAAATACAGTTTCAGTGACATAAGATTATTCTTACACAATCTATAGTTTAGTAATCGTATTGTGTGTTATAGAAAGTAGGTATTTAGTTCTAACTGAACATAACTTTACACTCACTTTCTAATTAAGTAATTTAATCCTCAAAATTGTGTTTTACCCTTGTAATGCTATCGAATGATAGTTATATTTTTTACATATGAAGAGGTACAGGGGAAAAGTTGAATCCAAATCTTTCAAGACAGCTTTTATATCAAAAACCTCATAAAAACCTCAAGAAACAAACTTATTTCTATTAATTTAAATATGACGAAAACCTCTTTTCACCATAATCTAAATTCCATTAGAAAAGTATGATTATTCGACAGACCAACTCGATTAAAGTTAAAATGGGACTATACGACCTTTTCCCCTGCAACCTTAATTTTTTTGGCAGGATTCTGGTTGGAGGGAATATTTAGATAATACTAACGTTTTTATCAATCAGAATCAATAACATTTTACTACATATTTTTATTTAATATGTATTGATATCTATAAAAAAATACATCTTTATATCACATGACTTAATGTATGAACAAGTGAAAATAGATAAAGTTTTTAGCTGTCAAAAAAGTTTCTTATAATCTAAATCAAATTGTAGCTTAACCACAACTAAAAAAAAACACAAAATAAATTAACCTAATTTTAAAAGTTGAAGAGATCTAATATATAACCCCTCAAAAATTTTCAAATGTATAGTGCTACAATGTGATTTAACTCCACCAGTGGTTTTTTTTAATGAAAATACTGCTTATTAAATATTAGTTCTACGTGTACAGTCATAAACAGAATTATGTTTCTATTAAGGAACATTAGAACCTTTTGTTTACGATGACCTCAAGATATTCTCGTTAACATGTGATTGCATATCCAGGAATGTAAAGTCGGGGAAGCTCTAAAAGCTATTTAAAATGGGGTGGGGGAGCTACTTATATTTTTTTAAACATCACATAATAATATTGTTACATGTTTTATTAATTTCATGTCAAAAATAAACTTAAGAGCAAACGAAAAAATTACTAAAACAATACCCAAAACCAATGTATTTCATGGCTACTGAGGATAGTCAAAAATAATAGTTATTCACGTTAAACTAACACACATTTACAAATGATATTCTAATGAGGGGAGTGTGAGGGGGTAATTGTATGGATGTAGAAAAATGACAGAAATGAATGTGAACCTAGGTTATCCGGATTTACATGTTGACCCCTCCACAGACTTAGCTATCCGGAATCTCCTGCATGTTTGTATGTCTCACAGAGCTCAGCCCATACGAGTTGTCGGCAAGTATTCACAGTCAGGGTGACGACATGCTATCACTGTGGTTGTGTGTGGTGGAATGACTCAAAATTTTACATTTACTAGCCAGAGGGGAAATATACTCTGTCCAAATAATAGAAAGAATCGATTTTGTATGTGGTTTTAAGCAGCATGTTTCAAAAACTATTATTCCTCAAGACATAGTTTACGGACTAGTGACTCTAGTAGAAACAAAGTTCCGTTTGTGACCAGACACTTAAGTGCTACAAATAACACAAATAAAATATAAACTATAATTAGATATATATAGAGATTCAAGAGTGCATCATGTCACTAACAATTGTATAAAAAAATAGGTAATTTCAAAACATTTTTAATTCTATAATTTTGTCAATACAACATTGGACGGATATAATTGCACTTACAGTTCTATTTAAATGTACAACTGTCAATACTTTGTGCGTGAACAGTTTGCCATCTTTCACTAGTGACAAAAATACTCATTGCACTATATAAATCAACATTTCATGTAAAACACTAAAAGTTTTATACATTTTACATCACAACAATTTCATACACTATTCAAAAGTAAATATAAAAATTGTTTTGTAAAGTTAAAAAAAGTAAGTTGAGAATTTATTGATTGTTCCAACACTTTTTTAATAAAATACATATAAAATATATGGGTTAACCCCCTGATAAGTGATGTATTTTACTGACAAAGTTTTAAAATAATATCAATTTTTCTGGAATGACAAAAAGCACATGGAATTGAATTATAAAAAATATATGGAATGTTTTATAAAATAAATCTAGAAATGTAATGATGGTGAGAGCAATATATTATTGGTAAGCATTTGCGCTATTGATTAACAACGTTGTCTACTGGATGATTTCGAGGCTTTTTTTTGCAAAGCAGGTTGCATCTTAACTTGACGCATTTAAGCACTCTTAAACGCCAATATAAGAAATAGATCTATTGATAACTCTTCCCCTCGTCCTCTGACAAATATAAACACTCACTATACTATTTTCTCCTTGAAAACATTGACATGCTTTTTAAAATTACCTTTTCTTTGTTTTTTTCATATGTTTGAATGAATAAATATTCATTTAGTTGAGAATAAATTATTTTGAGAGCAAATAAACAACAAATAGTTAAGATATAAATTGTGGAGTCAATTCCTAAAATACTTGTGTGGAAAGTATCTCTTATTAATTGTGACTAAAATGTAGCATTACACAAAAAAATAGCCATTAAATATATGAAAACAAATGAACAGCACCTAATTTAAAATTGGTTTGTCTATATCAGTAAACACACTATGATCGTACTTTTACTTCAATACAGTTGTTTTTTTGGACGGCAATTATTAAAGTAAATCATTTTTGTACATTTTTTTGATAAATACCCCCTTCCAAGAGGAAGATATTTACTCAGAACTAGGCATACCGTAAATTAACGTAATGAATCTAAATTATGTGGCACTATTCTCCCAAAAACATGGTCTTTAATCACCACGGCAGATGCTATTTACCACTTAATATTTATTGAAGAGAAAATGACCGCAGAAATAAAACAGTCAAACCTTCATAATTACTCTTCTTGTAGAACATTTTAAAGTTTTTTTTGGTGGGCACAACTGTTATTCTATTCTTAGAAGAATTTAGGTAGTGCTTAGTTTAGCATCTTCAAAAAAAAATCGATCATTATTGACTATTTTAAAATCTCTGTATTAAAAATAAGGAAAGAAACAGGCAATGATGTAGGAAAAAAATATTCTACATATTATTCTCCCCCCTTTTACCCAAGTAAACTCTTTATTCTGGAGTGATCCATATTTGGGAGCAACCTATTTTAGGGTAAATATGTATGATTATTATCACTTTATATAACATTCCAGATCTATCACAATGATGAAGAAGAAAGTGTAAAACCTATCTTAAGGCAAAAATTATGTAATTAATTCCAATTTAAAGATTTGGACATGGAACAGTTTCTGTGTAAAACCTGGGTTCAAAACTAATACCTGGCCATACTATACTGTTTGGCTGTACTTAGAATCTATTTGGGTCCAAATGCGCCCGCCGAATGTCCTATACAGAGTGGTACCCCTTTCAGATAACGGTGTGACCCTTCCTCTGCTCTAGTTGGTAGGCCTGGGCCTGCGTGTTGCTGAGCGCGCGCTCCCTCTTCTTGTTGTGCACCCGCCCCTCGACGGCAAACAGGATACCCCCCACATATAGGAAGAGCACCCCGAGTACGGCCAGCGCGTAGGACCACGATATGTTGTTGTGCTCCCAGTTGGCCATCCAGTCCCGGCCGTCCCCCCGGGCTCCAAACACTATGACCGCGATGGTGCCAGAGATTGCTAACACAACACACAATCAAAACGTTATTTGACATCAAACACGATCGATGTGCCTTTCAGGAACACTGCCAAGATAATTTTTTAGCACTGTCTCTTACTACCTATTTGGGTTAAAATACTAAGTACTAATTACGCTAAAGGGTTAGGGATGAGTAAGGTTGAATTTAGAGGGAGTGCACCTGCATTTGAGTGGTACGTAGGAAATTACTTAGTACACCCAACCGGGACCAAACCACGATCTCCCGTCATCGGCAGTCTAGTCTAGTACAAGAGTAGCACCTTAGACCATGTGACCCCCGGAGTGGGTTTTACACATAGATGTCACAATTCCTGTTTATCTTTTCTCCATTAATTACATTTTACCTGTTTTTTTTTCTATTCCTCAACATTCATGATTTAAATACCTATCCAGGCATCTGACAAATTTTAAAAAAAAATGTATTTCATAGTATTGTTTTGTTTTTTTAGGGAAGTTTATTAAATTTGCAATTCTATCATGGCCTACTTTTGTGAAGATACAACAAAGTTAATGATACTTCAATCAAAAATCATCCAGTTCTTATTGCCGCTTTCTTTGGATGGCACCAACTTTTAAATTGAACTCTACCATTTTGAGACTTAATAATCTCAGTTTTCAATGCCTCCATTCTTATTTCAATACCTGTGATAAAAGATGAATCGAGTTTGACATAGGCAAATTTTATTACCATCAGACTTTGTGTTAATTAGGCCCAAGTGTCAATCTTACACCGCATTAAGACATGTTTTTACCTGCTATGATGAGATCTGCGCCAACGACCCAGAGCAGGAGAACAAAGCGTTCGTGTTGTCGACTACAGCACATGTACAGGGCGACCAAGAAACTGGCAATGAGGAGGAGGGTGAATGTCAGGGTGAAGAAGAACTGTGTGGCCACGAAGAAACCTGTGGAGCCGAGCGAGAGTCACAAGCCAGAGCAACTAACTGGAGCTATACATATACGCAAAACAGTACATAAACTTGGGGGGAAAACCTCTTGTTGCTTGGACAGATATATATTTGCATCTAATGCCAATTTACTGTATTTATCCTTTGTTATTCCTTTTACATTTTCCTATCATTTTTTGTCAATTTAATTTCTCTCCCTCCCTCCAACCATTCTCCTCTGGTTTTTTTTTTTCCTTTTTTAGGGAAGTTGCTATGCACGGTCCATACTCCCTCCTGATGAGTTATAATAGTATCAGCCACCTACATCTTTGTCCAGTGGGAGCAATGTAAAGTGTGAACTGTGTTCTTCTTTTCATTGTAAAAGCCATATTGTGTTTATTCCTTTTATTTGTTTCTATCCACCTTTCCTGTACCTTCTTCCAAATATAGTACAAGAACTTCAATAAAGAAACATTGGAAAATACTGACTCTACAAATTACACTAATCAAGGAATATTGGACTATGTGGGTTGTGTCGACTACAAGTCCTGCAAGATTGGTTTCAAAGTGTAAGAAAAGGGCCCCCACCTGGTAGAAGTATGTCGTGGATGATGTAATATTCCTCTTCAAACACCCACCAGCAGCCAGAGAACTTGGTGTCATACCAGTGCCTTGTGTCTTCGAACTCATCAAAACAAACTTGCCAAAGTCCTGGACAAACACACAAAAACATATAAATATATATTGTATTGATGAGATTTAGTCCCAATACTGGCTATCAGCGACTAGATAATCAAACAATAATTTTAATAAATTTGAAATTCACCCTACTTATTTTATTTTTTAGTACTATCAATGGGATAAGAAAGCTGGGAAATTCAAAATGGTATAATTTTAAATACAGTAGTGGTACAATAATTAAATTAGATTCATATGCCTTGCAAAGTGATATGTGATTGTTGTTCACAAGACTTTCCACTAGAGACCTACGTAATTTACACGTGTACTTACGTTACAAGGGCCCTTGGACGGACTACTAAGACAAAGGTGGTGCCTGGATTAAACTCGACAAATTATAAATATAAAGGCCCCCTATGGCAGTAAAATAATATACCTAAAAAGATAACTTAATCCAGTTGAATAAAACTAAATATTTTAGTAAAAGATCGTAAGGTAAACTCCAATAATGTATCAATGCTGTTAAAATAAAAAACCTATTAAAATGGGTTACTTTATGGTTAGGTAGTTGGCCACGCCTAGTTATTTATATGTAGTTTCTAGAAAGTGAAACACTTACCTATCCTGATAAACTTAGGACGTTCCAGTCTGCCATCAGTTTCCAACCAATATGGTGTCACAAATGCTATAAACACGAACAGAAATGCTAATATTGTAAACGCTGTGGCAGTTAAGCCCGTTTTTGATTTCCCCATGTTTGTTGACGTTTGATTGCTAAAAATCAGCCAGTAGTTCCCACAATGCACTTCTTCGATAATTTCACCCACGCATAAGGCCCGTCTATATAAAAATTATAAAAGACGGACCTTGCTTTCATGCAATCAATGTTGTATAAAGAAAGATGATCTTAAAAGTAAAAAAAAACTTTTAGAAACAGGAATTAAAAAATCTAAAAATGATGTTGTGTTTCAAATGGACACAAATAATATGTTTTGATCAACATAACCATTTATTTTAGCAATCTATAGTTAAATAATGATAAAAACAAGTGGTTTCAAATTAATTTGGTTTTGCTTTAAAAAATGTGTTTTTCTACAGTAACGATATATGAAAACATTTTCCATTAGATTAAGTACGGGTAGCTTTCAAATTTTATTATTTTAAATCAAATTTAATATTTAGTTGTTTTATAATCGTATTTTATATGTTCTTGTTTTGTATTTCAGTATGGTTCGAACCGACAGATATAAGAAAAGCCTCCAAACCATTCCATTCAGATTTATGGAGAAGTCTTCATTTTATATCCCCTAATTTTAATGAGCTGCGGGTGATGGCGAAAGCTGCAGGTACATCCTATTTATAATTCAATCAATTTTATCAAACTTATTTTCTATACTATCAAAATAAAAAAAATCTATAATTGCTATTTCAGGTTTTTACGTGAACGCATCACTCAGTGTGGAAAAAAACGAGGGTGATCAGATATTGGAGGAAGCTAGCAAGCTAGCTGTGTCTCTTGTGAAGCATATACAAGTGTCAATCGTGACGCTTGGGAAACTTGGTGTGATGGTATGTTCATGAACTAAAGGGGTTTATGGGTATGGGCCCCATTAATTTTTTCCAAGGCACTGTGGTTAATGAGCTGATGACTTAAAAAGTATCCTCTCGTTTGTATTCATTTCTACGTTTACTCTAAGGCCTGTATAAAAGCACGAATCCGAGTAGACCAGTAGTGTGGTAAGGACTGCACTACTGTGCGACTCCCGTGATGACGTCACTTCAACAATTAATCATCGTGCTTATTAAGCAAATATCACCGTATTTTTCCACTTACATCACTGGTACATTCAGCTTTTTTCTTGGAAAACAGTCTTGGTTTGCATTATTTTCTAATTAAGTTAAACTTTTTTGGATTTTGTTGAAATTAATAAGAGGGTGACAATACTTATTCCACCTATTCTTCCTACTATTATAATAAATATCTTAAACTTATAGTCGGACTAACTCATTGTCAATAGAGTGTTTCATTTATTTTTCTGGCTGAAAAAAAAAGATATATATTTAAAAGACCTAACTAATTATTTTATATGTTAGTGGAGTAATAATTTAATGATAATTTCTAGGTTGTCAGAAGAGGTTTGGCTGACGAGCCCTTACTCTCTAGTACAACCCAGATGAAATCAGAAACAGCTATTTATGCTCGAGTGTACAGTGTCCCACATTTGCATTCTGTCGTGAGTGTGTCCGGCGCAGGAGATTGGTAATGAAAACATATACCATATTCGTATATAAGTTAAATTATTATGCTAACAAACACACACACAAATACACTTTGAATCTAAACAATAATTATGGATATTTAAAAGGGTAATTACAATGAAACTGAAAGCATCGCTAGAACAGGCTCAGGACAAAACACTCTTAATTTTAACACAGAGCGTTTGATGAACGTTCGAATTATAAATATATTTCTCTCAAACGTGTTTATATATATAAAACGTGTGTGTATATATATGTTTGATATATATATATATATATGTTTGATATATATATATGTTTGATATATATATATATGTTTGATATATATATATATATGTTTGATATATATATATATATATATATCAAACGTATATAAATCTCAAAAGTGTATATATATATATATATCAGACGTGTGTATTTAAATATATATGTGTTTCAGTTTGGCAGCAGGAATAATGGCCGCCATGTTGTCAGGTATGTGTGAAGCTGACTGCGTGTCTATAGGTGTGGCAGCAGCAAAAGTATCCCTTCAATCATCAGCAGCAGTACCAGAACAGCTATTTCCCATTTGTCAATTGAAGCAACATTCCTTTGAGATTCAATATTCAACTCTAATCACTGTTCCAAACTAATGAACACTGCGCATGCTATATTTAAGAATTATAAAACCTTTTTGACACACTCGAACGGTATATATTAAGTGTATACAATACTACAGGGTTATACATACAAAGAATTTAATTTTTGCAATCAAAAACTTATTGTAAAATGATAATAGAAAAACTGTACATATACATTTTATTTTTTAATTCATATTTAACTTAATTTTATTTGACTGGAAACTATTACTTTTATTGTTTCTACATAAAATAATCTCAGAGTTAGAGGTGATCTCAAATTAAGAATATACCACTTTTAAAAATAAACTAAACTAATGTATATCTTTATAACCTGAATGTGGTGCTAAAAAAATTATAAATTGAATTTTAAGAATTAGATCATACTAATGTAGTGTTGAACCATTAAAACAATTTACTGACGAAGATAAAAAATCAAATAGCAGTTAATTTGCACAAACTTGGCAGTAAAATAGGTGTCCCATGGACCTGACAGCCCTTGCGGGACATTCTTTTAATTGTTGAGCATAAAATATTAAAAAGTATTCTATATAAACCTCTAAGTTAATTTTACTATTATTACTAATAATAATATTACCTGTTATATCATACGACAGGTCCATTTCTTTCGTCAGTGAGCCTAGATCGCCAATGCACCCTGTGCTCTGACTCCTCCTTAACTCCCAGAATGTTTCTCTTTCCCTCAACCTTTCCTTCTATGATGTTATGCAGAAGACAGTTCCTCCAAGTATGTGTCCACTCCGGTTTGCTTGGTAGTTAAGAATTGCAACTAAAATAATTTTATTCTCACTCACTCTTCTTAGTACCTATTCATTTGTCACCCCATCTGTCCACATGATCTTATCAAGTCTTCTCCAGCATCAGATTTCAAAGTTATCAAAATATTTATTTTTGGTCTTCCCGAGAATCCACGTTTCTGCTCCATACAGCGCGTTACTCCAAATGCAGCATTCCACCAGTTTCTTCCTTAATCCAAACTCAACTTGCTGGTCAGCAGTAACCGCTTCTTGTTAAAAGCTTCCTTGGCTATGGTGATCCTCATCCTGATTTCCTTATTGCAGTAGGCATCCTTTGTCATCCGACTTCTCAGGTACTTTAACTGCTATAGGCTTTTCATCTCCTAGCTTCCGATTTTTATTTTCAGCAACTCTTCATTTTTTGAAATTCCCATCACTTTTGACTTCTCACTGTTGATCTCCATTACACCATATCTTCTCCCTGCCTCCACCAGCTTGTCCACCATTTCTTTCAACTCTTCTTTATTCTTTGCTAGCAATCGTAGATCATCCGCTTAATTTACTGTGACGCGTCTTCATATCCTGAAACTACCACGTATATTCAATGCTTCACTGACGAGCCAAATTAAACATATTGGTATGGGAACAACATCCCTGCCGCATTCCTTTTCCTATCTTAATGCC
Organism: Timema monikensis; assembly: GCA_902151445.1. Taxonomy (NCBI): domain Eukaryota; kingdom Metazoa; phylum Arthropoda; class Insecta; order Phasmatodea; family Timematidae; genus Timema; species Timema monikensis. Next base: position 79,601 of record CABFVZ010001388.1, on the reverse strand, counting down.
GTTGAGCTTCCTCACAGTCACGCGTTAATAATACAATAATTGTTAGTAACAAAATATGCAAACGGGATTGGGAGATTCCCCACTAACGTTATTTAAATAATGCTTTATTTTACACAATACTAATAATCAAAACAATTAAAATTTTTAATTGGTCTCATATTAACATTTTCTAAAGCTTCTGTTTCATATTTACTATAAAAAAACATTAAAAAAAACTCTGGTTAGAAGAATGCTTGTTTATCAATCTGACAAAACCTAACACCAATAAATAATGATGTTTTTAAAACGTTTTCTGCTGAACAATTATTTAGTCAAAGGAGATATGAACCCTTAAACTTGAATCAATATGATATATATTTCAACCTTTGATTACTTAGGTTGGAGAAACATATATATTTAATCATTGTAATTTTACTAATTTATAATGTACCGTACAAATAGCTTTAAACTAAATTTATGAAAAATGTATTTGATATATTTTACTAATCTCCCTTGTAAATAATTTTTAGATAAGCAATCAAGGCACCCAGTGTGAGGTGCGGATGTCACGTGGTGTAAGGTTGATGACTTGAAATTTTATTAGAGAAAATTGAAAAACAAGATACCTTGTTCGACCGAGATATTGTTAGGAGGATAATGTTAATAATAAGGATTTGTAGGAGGGTAGCTGTCAGGTTAGGGATTGGATGGAAATGTGTTAGAATAGAGTTGAATAATAATTTTACGCTCTGGTGGCAAGAGAGTTAATTTGAATTTATAAACGTATGATCTTCCCGTGCATATCGCTTGGTAGAGATCTTACAAATCCAATTTAACAATTTTATTTAATTGGGATTGTGATGGTCCATTGAAGTATATAGAAAAACTGTTTGTTAGCTTACTCTTGTAAGATATTTTACTGTAAGAGAAACTAATATAAAAAGAATGAATGTGCAATGCGCATCTATTAGGAAATTAGTTCAAAGACAATATTTACCGTGTATAATTCAATAAGGTTATTATAATTAATTCATTTTCGAGGAATTTGTTGCATATGGTATTGCTTATATATGTATATATGAAAGTTGGAGTATCTGGTGTTGCCTGGGAGAAATTATTTTAGATTTATGATAGTATGGGAAAGCTAACAAACGTTAGTGCCTTTAAGCCTTGTTTTGCCCGTGGCCCTTTTCCTTCTGGCCTTGTTTATTTAATTTAACAAAACGCTAATAAAAATTTTAAAATTCCGACTTTGAGTTGCACACTTTAGTGACACAGTGGCAATTCACTTTTAAGAGTTCAGACCACTGCGTGCGGTAGATACAGGGGAATGATCATGATAGACAAACAAACCCTTCAATTTATTAATATTAGTTGCCTTCAAACCCAGTTTTTAATTAAAAACTATTTGAATTTTAAAATACCTGATTTAAGGTGCATACGTTCGTGCACAGGGGCTACTACTTGTTAAAATTTCAGACCGCTGCTTTTAGTAACTACCGTTCTATGCTCATGATGTACTAACAAACTCTTTATTTTATTAATGTAGGTTTAGAAAACAATGTATGTTATTCAATAAGGCTCTGATAACATTTTGTTACAATAATTGTTAGTCGCAAGAACAAAACTGTATTTTTTCTATCCGAAATCCTCCCACACTCGTTAAGTGAGATATATCATCATGCACAAATGCACATGATTAGGCTAGTTTTAACTTAAAAAGCAACATAAGATAAGTATGATAGTTGAAGAGAATTATCATGTAGATATAAAGTCTTGTTAAAATGATATTAAATCAATATTTTATTTGTTTTTATATTATACCAATGTTTACGTAGTGAGCTGTTGTTCTTTAGCTACTTTCAAGATGGCGCCCTTCAAATATCTATTCAAAATAAACAGCGCGACAGTGGCCATTCCTGAAGTTAGCCTCTTATGATCCCGAATCTAAGAGTTAACATTACATCGTATATAATATCTCTAGCACAAACTTCAACCGGGGGCTATACAAGTAAAGAATCGTTGCATAAGGTAAATAATTTCTGGTCCAAGGATAGAGGCAGATTCCGGACACAGATTCAAAATTTTTTTACACATGACATTTAAAGGGTCATGCGCTGTTGCGTTTTCTTCATTAGTGAGCACTTAAAAAGTGCATTAGCATTATTTATCACAGTATTTAAGATATCCCTAGAGTTTTCTTCCTGATAAACATTAATAGGTGAGTGAGAAATAATTTTCGATTCAAACCACTTATATTTTGCCATTAACATTTTAGTATTACAATAAACCAAGAGCTATACTTGAATACTCAATTGTCCTTGTGAGAATTCTGGCGTCACTTGTGAATTTTCTAATGTTCCCTCATATTGCTGCACTAAACAATACACTCTGGTTAACATTTCTGTTATTCACACACACACGACCTGGTGGTCTAGGGGTAAGGTGTCTGACTTCTATGCTGGCGGCCGGGGTTCAATCCTCGATCCCGGCAAAGATTTATCTGATTACCAAACCCTTCCTTCACCTCTGACAAGACTTCTTGTGAATGTGGGGAATGCCAGGTCTCCGCCGTGGTTCGGATTCCACGTTAAACTGTAGGTCCTTCATTTCATCTCACAATCACCCTTCCATTACACATTAGCGTAAGTGCGTACAACCCGAATGGGTATTATTATTATTATTAGCACCACGTCTTACTACCCGTTCGGGTTATACGCACTTACACTAATGTGTAATGGTAGGGTGATTGTGAGATGAAATGAAGGACCTACAGTTTAACGTGGAATCCGAACCACGGTGGAGGCCTGGCATTCCCTACATTCACCAGATATCTTGTCAGAGGTGAAGGAAGGGTTTGGTAATCAGATAAATCTGTGTCGGGACCGAGGATTGAACCCCGGCCGCCAGCATAGAAGTCCGACACCTTACCACTAGACCACCAGGTCACCGAATGGGTAGTAAGACGCGGTGCCAATAATCAATCAATCACACACACACAAAACCTGCGGCTGAGACCCTCCACCCCACCTCCGAAATAGTAATCATTATTACTACATTTTAGTTGAATTAAAACGAGTTTTTTTAAGAAATTTATTAAAAAATATAAATACCACTATACTTTTAGTTTGGCCTAAGTTATGATCAAGCTATTAAATATTATTGTTATTTATATTATTATATCTATGTGTTAATGTTAAGTTGTCTAAATCAGATAATTGTCTGAGGTATTGTCACTATTATCACTATTACACAGAACTAACATATCACTATTACACAGAACTAACACATCACTATTACACAGAACTAACACATCACTCTTACACAGCACAAACACACCACTCTCACACACCACTCTCACACAGCACAAATACATCACACAGCACAAATACATCACACAGCACAAACACATCACTATCACTATCACACAGCACAGACACACCACTCTCACACAGCACAAACACATATATATAACACAGCACAAACATATCACTATCACACAGCACAAACACATCTATATCACACAGCACAAACATATCGCTATCACACAGCACAAACATATCACTCTCACACAGCACAAACACACCACTCTCACACAGTACAAATACATCACTCTCACACAGCACAAATACATCACTCACACAGCACAAATACATCACTCTCACACAGCACAAACACACCACTCTCATACAGCACAAATACATCACTCTCACACAGCACAAACACACCACTCTCACACAGCACAAACACACCACTCTCACACAGCATAAACACATATATATATAACACAGCACAAACACATCACTATCACACAGCACAAACACATATATATAACACAGCACAAACACATCACTATCACACAGCACAAACACATATATATCACACAGCACAAACATATCACTATCACACAGCACAAACACATATATATCACACAGCACAAACATATCACTATCACACAGCACAAACACATCTATATCACACAGCACAAACATATCACTATCACACAGCACAAACACATCTATATCACACAGCACAAACATATCGCAATCACACAGCACAAACATATCACTCTCACACAGCACAAACATATCACTCTCACACAGCACAAACACACCACTCTCACACAGCACAAATACATCACTCTCACACAGCACAAATACATCACTCTCACACAGCACAAACACATAACTATCCCACAGCATGTTGCTCTCGCCTACTCTTCCTTTTAACTTTTCTGATGTTCAAGTAAAAACTAGAAATGCCAAATCTAGAGAGAGATAACCTTCCCTCTCACCGGGACTCAAACCAGTAGCCTCCACCGATCTTGTATTGGTGCTGGGCTTGAAAAGGGAAGGAACAAATTGTTGTTGGTCTTGCGTGGAAAATATCAACACAATTATAAAATTAAATATAGTAGAAAAAATTACCTCTGGACACAAGAATCGAACCTGGGATCTTTGGTTTAGAGTGCTAATGCTCCACCACTGAGCTATCCAAGATTTGTCCCGTGCTCAAGATCATTCTTCACTCATAATCTTAAGGCTGAGTCTGTGAGGGACATGTGTAAATCAGTGGCTAGGGGTCAATATTTAATTGTACATGTTTGCGTCAACATGCTTGGTTTGATTAATGAGTGATAAATGACCTTGAACACGAGACAAGTCCTGGTTAGTTCAGTGGTAGAACGTTAGCGCGTGTTGAAGCCAAAGGTTTCTGTTAACATCCCCGTGTCATTTTTCAACTACTTTCAAACCGTCAAAGGTTTGAACTCTCACAATAGACTAGACGGCGAATGAGGCGGAGATCGGGGTTCGAATCTCGACCGGGTGCTATGTGGGTGGTTTTTATTAAATGTTTTTCCCACTTTTCTTCCACACAAATGTAGGTACACTTCCTCTTAGTACAATTTTCCTTATCTCAACACATTTAGAATAATTAGTACACAAGTATATAACCCAAACAGTTAATAAGACACAGGGTTAAAACCGCACACAAAATAAAAGTGTCTCAGGCGAGACTAGGCGTTGGCGTTTGCTATGGTAAAGATCTTTCAACCTCAAACGTCTTCCAACGAAAAAGGTTTGTTTTATTTATTTTTTATCATCGCCTCTTACTGCCTAATCAGGATATACACATATTTGATAATTTCTATAATGGGTTAGGGATGAGGAAGGTAAACGTATCTTAAAGGTAATCTACCCGCATTTGCGTGGGAGGAGAGTGGAAAACCATCAAGGGAAAAAAACCACCCTTATTAGACCCGACCACGATCCAAACCCCTATCTACCCGTCATCAGCTGGTCAAAAGAGTGACACCTTAAGACATTTGGCCACTAAAACGGTTGAAAAATGAATTAATAATTCCATAAACATTTAGGTTTGTTTCCATACGGTTATTTAATTTGTACTACCTACTTAAATCCAAAACATCAGGACATTAATAACATTTCCTCATACACACAAAATAAGGTATTGTTCTGTTTATTTTGACACAGTCTTTATGTTGAGCGTAGATTGTGAAACTGTTGACGGTAACAAGACTGAACTGGATAACATGTTGATGTTGACATTCGATTCAACTCTGTACTCTTAATGTAATTATACATCTTTGTTCAGGATACTATTGTATGAAGCCTAATAGACCTATCTAGATCAGATAGCAGAGTTCTTTTATGTTTAAATGTCTACTGTTGTTGGTTAGAAATAATTCAAGGTTTAGCTGGGTTTTTTTTTATCATGTGGTTTATTTAAATATACAATTTCTTGAAAATCCTCAAACATGGATTGTCAATTAAGAAGGGGTAAATTAAAATAAAATATTAATTTGTGGTTTGGTATAAAGTCTCAATACAAATGGCTAAGTTTCACTTTAAGTTGACCACACACCTACTTCGGTGGCCACATGGTCCAACGCGCTAATCTTGTGTTGGACTAGATGGCCAAAGTCGGGAAGATCGGGGTTCAATCCCGATCAGGTGCACCGAGGGTGGTTTTTCCTAAATGATTTTCCGCTCTCACCCACGCAAATGCGGGTGGAGTTCCTCTAAAATAAACCTTCCTAATCCCTTACTCATTAGTGTAATTTGCATACAACTCGAATGGGTAGTAAGATGCGGTGCCAATAATAATAATAATTAGTGTAATTAGTATATAGACCTATAAACTGAATAGGTAGATACAGTGCTAAAAAAAGGTTCAAATGTGTGTGTAATCCAAATGGGTAGTAAACGGTGATAAAAAAAAGAAGTTAGTCTAGCTGTCCTTCCTCATAAGGAGCGTTTAAACCTTGTGTTTGGAAAATGTGTGTAAAAACAACCATATAATAATAATAATTATTAATACACTTATCTGAAGTATTTAATATCAAGGTTATTATGTTAACGAGACATCATTCATTTCTTGCAAAGATAAAAAGTCTCTTCTAAATAAGTACATGAAAATGTTTTTAGAACGAGTAATTGATCATTTGACCTATCAATTGTTTTGACTCGAGATGAAACTCTGTAGTTGGTATCATCTGGAGTAGCTTGTGACAATTGTTCTAAATATCAGAGACAATCACGGGGGAGCAACAGTAACAACAGGTCTATCTAAACTTAACAATAAACGTTCTCTTATTATTGTTACGAGTTTGGTAAGTTGAAAGTATGTGACTTGATGTAAATTGAGCTGAGCACCGCATCTAATTACCTGTTCAGGTTATATATATATGTATACATTGCACCTAATGTGATATGAATAAGGAAGGTAGAATTTTGAGAAAATGTGTTCATATTTGCATGAAAGGAGAGTAGGAAACTATTTAGGGGGACAAAAAAAAATCTGCATCTGAACGGAATCTGAACCCCGATCTCTCTGTCAACAATGGCAGGAGTGACGCCTTGATTAGACCATTCGACCGCCTAAGATCGCCACCTATTTATTATTCAACAAACATTTTAGGGAGAAATTAAAGCTGTCGAGATGAGTTGCTGGTTATAACTATTCTTGAAGGTGGGAGGACAATAGCGTGGAGTTGAGATTGATCGCCTTGTGTTTACAATTGTGTTGCCGGTATAAAGAGCGGTGATCTCCGCTGACTGACAACTCAAGGGAGACGCAAGTGTCACATGGTCTGACCAAGGGGTACGATGGACTCGGGCAAGAAGACCGCGCGGCCGGCTCACCCGCGGGCCACCGCCAACCTCCTCTCTGCCTTCTTCTTTGTGTAAGTGAATTTCCCGACCCATTAGTAGCCTCACTGTTCCGCGTGATACGAGGCTGCTAACAGCCCTCCCGGCCTCGGCCATGGTCAAGGCCTTGTGGTTCAAACTGGCTAGACCAGATTTGATGAGACTTGTCTCGAATTTCGAGGTGCTCTTAAATCTAGATTTCATATGGTGGAGGACCAGGGGAGTTATGAGTACTTAGGAGCTTACAGGAAGCTTGTCTTGAGACAAGTGGATAATTTACACGCGCTTGAGAAATCGGGAAAGTGCAGAAGATTTCACATCTTTAAANTAATTCCACACAACAAAAGTCTTCTCACAAATGTTTAAAGCCATTGTGTTGCATTGTTCTCTATATATATGTAGTATATAATGAGCAGTATGCAATGCAAACACACGTGCGCACACACAACTATATATATATATATATATTTTTTTTTTAATTTACAAGAGAGTCCAAAAAGCTAGCAACCCAAACTTCTTTGAATTTATAATTTAAAATTGATAATTAAATGTTCACAACAGACACACATTGGTCGTCGTTGTGATGTGAAACATGTTAAGTGCCTTGGGAAAAAAAAATCAGGATCTTCAAAGTGTTTTTTTTATCAGGTTTTTTTTTAGGACAAAGTTGTGATAATAGCTTCCAACTAAAAAGGCTTAGTGCACTTTACATAGATAATATTAGATACCAGTCCCTGCTAATGTCGTGTCAGGTGTTGTTAAACATGCTTAAAATAGATAAGAGTTAAGTAATGGTGAATCAACTACTTTAAAAATCAAACCTGACCATATCTTTGCAATTAACTTATCTTAATCTAAATATGTTCACCTGCTTACTGACATAACAATACTGACTTTGATTTCCACCTTTTTATGTGAACATGCATATTTTAAGGCAGATAATCTATGATGGACTTAGGGGAATCGTTGGCTCCATCATAAACACTCTGCCTTAAAATATGAGTGAAGAATGACCTTGGGCACAGAGACGAATCCTTAATAGCTCAGTGGTTATATCATTGGTGTAATAAGTCAAAGGTACCGGGTTCGATTCCCCTGTCCAGGTGTCATTTTTCAACTTTCAGAATATATATATATATATATTTTTTTTTTACTAAATTTAAATTTTGATTTGGAATAATTTTAGGGTAACAAATATTCACGCTGACCAATTTAAGTGTTTTTCATTTTTTCACGAGACTATTTTGAAAATGGTTTCTAAATTGCAACAATTCATGTTGTCGTCTTGTGTAAGCCAAACCACACGAAGCTGTCACCTGTTAGACAATCATGAGACCTTTCTAATGAACTTTAGATTAAGGTGACCTGGTGGTCTAGGGGTAAGATGTCAGACTTCTGTGCTGGGTGTCCGGGGTTCAATCCTCGGCCCCGGCACAGATTTATCTGATTGCCAAACCCTTCCTTCACCTATGACAAGATATCTTGTGAATGTGTGGAATGCCAGGTCTCCACCGTGGTTCGGATTCCACGTTAAACTGTAGGTCCTCCATTTCATCTCACAATCACCCTACCATTACACATTAGCGTAAGTGCGTATAACCCAAACGGGTAGTAAGACGCGGTGCTGATAATAATAATAATAAAACTTTAGATTACTACCCACTTCGGTGGCCGCACGGTCTAACGTGCTACTCTCACAGTGGACTGATTGCTGATGATGGGGATATCGAGGTTCGAATCTCTTTCGGGTGTACTGAGGGTGGTTTATCCAA
>CABFVZ010001388.1:30235-70601 GCA_902151445.1 Timema monikensis | reverse complement strand
CCCCCCCCCCCACATGCGGATACACTTCCTATAAACATAACCTTTCTAATCCATAAACCATGGATATGTTTGAATGGTCTGCGCACTACACAATTGTGCACTCTACTGCACACTTTAATAAAACACGTTTCTGGGGCCCCTAAGTGCATAGTGCATAAAACTATTTGGACATCACAGTACACTTAGAGCTACCTAGTGGTCACTTATGAAAGCTGTGTTTCCACGGCAACCAGATTGATTTCTGATAAGGTTTTGTCTATTTTGCCATATGGGCATTCTTTGGAGATCTCACACATGTCAATGGTTATTTTCCTCGTTAATCTTATATCAATAAAATAATAAATTAGTGTAACATTAATCAAGAATATGTTTTGAAAATGATAATTGGTGACGAGGCACGGGAAAGGGGACCTTATCTTCACCAATCAAACATTTCGGGACAGCTGATTTTAAGTCATCTTTTTAAATTATTGCTGCAAACGCTACCCACTCTCTCTTAGAACAACTAGAAATAGGTTTCAGTTCTTATATATCCTAGATAGCAGATATAGTGTTTTGGTACTTGTCTTGAAATAATGTACAACTTTAACCCTTGTTTTCTCAAAACACATTTTTTTCAACTTGCGGGTTTAAATGGCAATAACTTTCTCAATTCTTGGAATATGTTAACGTATTTTACATCACATTATTCGGCAATTTGTGCTCTTTCTAGTGATACCAATAGCTCATTATTGACCTTGGTGAAGAGCTCCCTTTTCTGATTTCGCGTCAATTTATAATTTTCAAAACATATTTTTTGAATTGAAAAATATATAGCTGATAATTTTCACACGTTCACCACAGACTCTGCCTTAAAATACAAGTGAAGAATGACCCTGGATACGAAACAACTCCTGGATAGCTAAGTGGTGAGAGCATTGGTGTACCAAGCCAAAGGTTCCGGGTTCGATTCCCATATTCAGGTGTTATTTTTCAATGTAAAAAATATATTTGATTTAACTTTAAATATTTATTACACTATTAGTTTTTTTCAGATTATGTGACATTCACAAACACACTTCAAATATATGTTTAAAAATAATGGCTTGGTTCAAAAATTAAATTTAGAGTGCTCTTTTGAGTACTGGAGTAATCGAGCATCCTGTCTTTGTATAAAATACCTGGCCCCCATCACTGTATGGTCGTATCTCCTCCGCAGGTGGGTCTGGAAGATCTTCAAGCGCGGTCTGAAGAAAGAACTCGAAATAGAGGATCTGTTTGTGCCTTTAAACGAACACAAGTCTGATTACTTAGGGAACAAATTTGAAAGGTAAGCGAATGCATTTTCAATTATTTTGGGGACTGCCTATATGGTCTAGTGGTCAGAACTCCTGACTACAGATACAGAGTTTCTGAGTTCAATCCTCGGTGCTTCCAGAATTTTTCTCTGAAGCAATGGGTCTGAAACGGACTTGGCCTTATTAAGACAAGTGACGAGATACTTGAATAAATAGTTAGCGACTCCAATCTAGAAAACTGAGATTGACAGCCATAGTGTTTGTTGTGCTGACCACATGTAAGCACACCCGTACTAACGTAAGTAAAATCAATTGCTAACAACAGTGGCCTCTCTTTCCGTATTGTTTCCCAAATATAAACAACTTTTGCCGATCGCATACCTCTTTTGGGGCCATAGCCTGACCGATGTCCCCCTTATAACTCTTAATTAAAAAAAAAATAGCTGCCAACTTGTAACGTATAAATTATCATTACCTATTTTAATGAAGCTCTAGTGCAGGCACAATTACGTCTTAATATCAGAAGAAAGAGGTTTATATATAATTAAAGCCCTTGGTATTACCTCCTGGTGACTTAATGTCTTGGTGTTATAATTATTATATATTAGATCAATACTAATATATTGGCTTTTTTTGTGTGCCATACTGAGAGTGATAAAATATTTTTTAACGTCTCGTTTGAATGATGTGTTTTTGTTATTGGATGTCGATTGTTCCAGAGCGTGGGAAGAAAAACTCCATAAGGAGAAGAAGCCCAGTCTCTTGCGGTTACTCGTGAGAACTTACGGCCCTGTGTATTGTTTCTATAACGTGTTTCTCGCTATCATGGAGCTGGTATTCAGGTGAGGATAGAATGAAACTTGTGACCTTTTTGCGAGTCTTTTGATTTACTCTTTTCATAGAGAACGGTCATATTTTATACTCTTACAATCCAGATTTGTGCTAGTTCTGGCGTCACCTGATAGGGGCATATTATGTCACGAGCTCAAAAACATTCCCCTCTATTATATAACAGTGTACACAGATAAAAATGTTAGAACACTCTAAGTAATTGTTTTCATATTAATAAAATGAAGAGTTTCTTAGTCTGTCATGACTATCGCGGGCTATCCACCGCACGCAGAAATCTGAAATTTTAAAATTAGTTGCACCTGTGTGTAAACATGTCCACGTTGAAGCCAAAATTTTAAAAATTCAACTAGATTTTTTTTTAAATTAATTTAAAAAAAAATCTATTATTGCCGCATACTTCAGCTTGTCATAAAAACATTTTGTTGAGTTTTCTTGTACAACCTTTTAAAAATGATGATATGGTCATGGAACTCTTTCCCTCGAATTCATTATAAATGTGGTACTAAAAGAGTCTAAGGCTGCATTTTACAAACTTTTGCTAGCCGTGTACCTCTTTTGGGTTCATGTTCTGACTTACATACAAAAACAAAGGACACAAACACTTAATATCCTGTAAAGTATAAACGGGCAATACAGAGGGAAAGAAAGAATTATATAAATCCATGACATCTCATCATCCGACCTAATTTGTTTATCAGACTTGATACCAAAACATATTTTATGATTAATAAAAGTCAGTGATACTTTGTGTACCTTTGGGAGTACACATACCACAGTTTGGGACACACTTGTCTAAAGGGTCGGGCTCCTAATATACCGTATCACCAGCGACGAGGTGGTTTAGGCTCGAATCTTGCCCGGGGGTGCTCTGGGTAATTTCCATCTCCCCTCCCCACGCTAAGTAATTACTACCCTCATTACCTCTTTTGGTGGTCGAATGGTCCAAGATTTGATTCTTGCAATAGACGGGAGTGTCATTCAGGGGGAGATTGGGGTTTACATCACTATTGGGGGGGGAGATTGGGGCTTATATCACTATTGCGGGGAGATTGGGACTTACATCACTATTGGGGGGGAGGAGATTGGGGCTTACANGGAGATTGGGGCTTACATCACTATCGGGGGGAGATTGGGGTTTGCATCACTATCGGGGGGAGATTGGAGTTTACATCACTATCAGGGGGAGATTGGAGTTTACATCACTATTGGGGGGAGATTGGAGTTTACATCATTATCGGGGGGAGATTGGGGCTTACATCACTATCGGGGGAAGATTGGGGTTTATATCACTATCGTGGGGAGATTGGAGTTTACATCATTATCGGGGGGAGATTGGGGTTTACATCACTATCGGGGGAAGATTGGGGTTTACATCACTATCGCGGGGACATTGGGGCTTACATCACTATCGCGGGGAGATTGGGGCTTACATCACTATCAAGGGGAGATTGGGGCTTACATCACTATCAAGGGGAGATTGGGGTTCACATCACTATCGGGGGTGCTTAACAAAGCTGAGGAGTTGACACCCCAAGCCTTCCACGCTCACTCCTTCAGAAATGGCTAAAATATATTAATTAGTAATAATAATAATAATAATCTTTTATCACCGCGTCTTACCACCTGTTTAGGTAATACTCTTACATACTAATGATGCTAATAATTTAAGGGATTAGGAAGGTTATATTCAAAGGATGTGTACCCACATTTGCGTGGAGGGAAAGTGGAAAACCGTTTAGGAATAAATCCCTCTCAATACACCCGACCGAGATTCAATCCTCTATTTCCTTACCATTGGCGGACTAGATCACCCGGCCACCGAAGCGGCTAATTAATTAATTAATTAATTAACTGCAGTAAAATGCTCCAATACAGATAACTTCATGGGATGCTTCTTTTTAAATTGTGAATTTATATTAAAAATACATTTCTCAATCAAAATTACAAATATCTAAAAATAAAAAATAATGAAGTTAAAATTATATATTTATCGTATATTACTATAATTTGTTTTTTATTTTGAAGCCATAGTCGGAGTCTGTACATTTTTACCAACTCCAACTTTGACTTTACCTAAAACGGCTTCCAGCTTTTAGATTCCACAACCCCGGTACTAAGAGTGGTTTTCCTTCAATCGTTTTCAATTCTCTCTCCCAGAAAATGTGGATATACTTAATCTAAATTCACCCTTCATAATCCCTAACACACAATCATAATTAGTACATATGTGTATGTAACCCGAGTGGGTAGTAAGACATGCCATATTAATTTTTTTCTAGTTGACCAATTGTTGGGTTAGTATTGAAGAGATACAAAGAACCCGTGTCAAGTGAGCCTTTGTTTCCAGAATTGCTCAACCTCTGTTCCTCGGCCAACTTATCCGGCACTTTGAGCCCAACAGCGACGTCAGCAAGGAAGCTGCGTACTTGAACGCTGTGGGCTTGATTGTCTGTTCGGCTGTCTTCATCTTTGTCCGACAACCTTACATGATGGAAGTATGTCACCTCGGCATGAAGATGCGTGTCGCTGTTTGCTCCTTGATATACAGGAAGGTGTGTTTGATATATATACAAGGCTCTAGATACCCTGGTTCACCCCCCCAGCCCCTCCACCTACTTACTAGGCCACAGGCCACCAATGATATATATATTATATCCATTAGTTTCCAGCCTGTGGTATATTCTCTATTACCGGCCTGCTAGGCCTGTCGTAGCTTCATATGACTTATAATCTAACTTAAGACTAGGACAGGCACAACATCCAGCTCACCGACCGTTAATTTATCAATGTGAAAGGGTAAACCCACATTTCATCAATGATAAGTTTTTAGGCCATGCCCGGGAATTGATCCTGGAACCCTTAGCTTAGTAGACGGACACACTACCGGCTGAGCTAAGGTGTTGAACACACACATACATATATTCAAAATCTATGTCAATTACATCAAAGCTTTACACAATATATTTATTTAAGGAAAAGCTTTTTTCGCTTCAGCTGTAATGATTGATTTAATTCAAGAGGCAGCCATTACCTCTTTATCCAGTGGCAGCAGTGTAAAGTGTGAACACTGTTCTTATCGTGTTCTCTCCTTTAATACGTTTCTATCTACCTTTCCTCTGTGCTCTCTTCCAAATATAATACTTAGAACTAATTAGAAATGATTGTAATTGAATGGGTGACCTGGTGGTCTAGGGGTAAGGTGTCGGACTTCTTTGCTGGCGGCCGGGGTTCAATCCTCGGTCCCGGCACAGATTTATCTGATTACCAAACCCTTCCTTCACCTCTGACAAGACATCTTGTGAATGTGTGGAATGCCAGGCCTCCACCGTGGTTCGGATCCCACGTTAAACTGTAGGTCCTTCATTTCATCTCACAATCACCCTACCATTACACATTAGCGTAAGTGCTTATAACCCGAATGGGTAGTAAGACGCTGCGCTAATAATAATAATAATGTAATTGAGTGTATCGGAAGCTAGCTTACGTTCATGAGGGCTCATTGGGCTTTAAAATCTACTAATGAGGGCTACCAACTTACCTGTAATAAAAACTGGAGATGTAATCTGTTGTCAGTCACTGCGTCTGAGCCACACGGCCTTGGGAGAGACCACCGTGGGTCAAGTGGTTAACTTGCTCTCAAACGACGTGAGTCGTCTGGACTACATCCTCATCCACCTGAGTTATTTGATCCTGGGACCCGTCCAGGCTGTTTTGGTGACGTACTTCATGTGGAACATTATTGGTATCTCCTCCATCCTGGGCGTCTTGGCCACCCTGCTCTTCATACCCCTTCAAGGTATGGGCGTGAGGTTGCATGGGGGGGAAGTTTGAATTGTTAATGTTGAGGAATAAAAAGTGTTTGGGGTTGAAATTTTAAAATCTGAATCATGGAATATTTAATTGTTTCGAAATTTGTATTATTATTATTATTATTTATTATTATTTATTATTATTTATTTATTATTATTTATTTATTATTATTTATTATTATTTGTTTATTATTATTTATTATTTATTTATTATTATTTGTTTATTATTATTTATTATTAATTATTATTATTATTTATTATTATTATTTATTATTATTATTATTATTAATTATTATTATTATTATTATTAGCACCGCGTCCTACTACCTGTTCGGGCTATACGCACTTACGCTAATGTGTAATGGTAGGGTGATTTGTGAGATGAAATGGAGGACCTACAGTTTAACATGGAATCCGAACCACGGTGGAGGCCTGGCATTCCCCACATTCACAAGATGTCTTGTGAGAGGTGAAGGAAGGGTTTGGTAATTAGATAAATCTTTGCCGGGACCGAGGATTGAACCCCGGCCGCCTGCATAGAAGTCTGACACCTTACCCCTAGACCACCAGGTCACCAACGAAATTTGTAGAACTAATATAATTTTGACCATCCAGGATACATCGGCAAGAAGATTGCTTCACGGCGACTGAAATCCGCCATCAGGACTGACGAGAGAGTGCGTCTGATGAACGAGATCATCTCTGGTATTCAGGTCATCAAGATGTACACCTGGGAGATCCCTTTCTCCAAGGTCGTCGCGGCCGCCAGGGAGTTAGTTCTAACTTTTCAATCTCAAAACACTCTACACTTGTTGACACCCTAACTCACTACTGTTTATTGTCTACTCAACCAAGGTTTCATGGTTTGATTCCCAGCATGGCCGAACAATTTATATTTGCTAACATGTACTTTTTCACATCTTGCATTAATTAATGGCCGAGGGATTGGGTGTTGCGTCTGTTCTAGGTTTAAGTTAGTTAAAGTCCTGCGCTGATGTAATCAGTTTATTCATTTGTTTCCAGCCTATGTCCAGGTCAGTTTATTAAAATGCCTCTATCTTCCTCTCTCCTTCAAAGATTTTTGCACCTTTAATCGTTTCCATCCTTCTCCTTCTCCTCTTGCACACATTCTGAGATATATATATATGATATATATATATATATATATATATATATAGAGAGAGAGAGAGAGAGATAATTGGGTACTTATCTGAATCTCGAATCCGAATTTTTATTTAACTTTTGAATATCGAATTTGAATCTGAATCTTGGAAAAAAAATTATAAACCTTATAAGAAATATAAGTATATTGGAATAATAGAAATTCAGAAATAGCTGCTAAATAATAACATTATTTCTTATAATCCAATCACTATAACATTCAGTTAAGAGTTAAATTACTGGTCTGGGGCTTGGTTGTTGAGTTTGTTCCATAATTATGTTGGTTCTGAACCACCATTAGGTAGTATTAGAACTTAAAAACAAATTTCAATTGAAAAATTAAGTTTCTGAGTCTCGAATTCGATATTATCTCGAATATTCTTAATGATTTGAGGATTCCTTCATCAATATAACAATATGAACCTTGTAAAGTTTTCCTTGAAGATAAATTCAACCTGTTGTGTTTTGTTTTGTTCCCAGGAATGAGATCCACGAGATAAGGATCACGTCGTATCTCCGAGCCCTCATGTATTCCTTTCAGATGTTCACGACAAGGTTGACGCTCTTCTTCACCTTGCTCATGTATGTACTACTGGGCAATGACATCACCGCTGAGAAGGCTTGTAAACATTCTTTATCATTTAGTATAAATAGTCTTACCTGGTCAATGTTCCCCTTTTTAAACGTGCTCCAAATGACGATGTGTAAGCGTGAAGGGTGATATTCTTTTGTTGCAGGTGTTTGTGGTTGCGTCCTTTTTCAACATTATGAAACTGAGTATGACGGACTTTTTCCCCCGAGCGATCGCCAACGGGGCAGAAGGATTAGTTTCCATAAAAAGAATACAAGTATGTTTTATTTTCCTAGATTTAGTCAAGACTATATTACTCGTAGATTTGTAAAATTGATACCTGGTTATGAGAATCGAACCAAGGATCCTTGTCTTAGCATGTAATACCTCTACCACTGAGATAACCAGAATCTATCCTGTGCTAAAGGTCAATCTTCACTTGTAATTTTGAGGCAGAGTCTGTGATGGACGTGTGATTTCGTCTGCTATTTGAATCTATCGTTAGATACCCCAATTTGTGCTGGAAAAATTATCGGATTTTGATTGAAAATGTTTCATTTCTGTATTAAAAGTCTGAAAATAAAATACCCTTTTCGGCTAAAAATCGTAAAAAAAAAACCAACTCAAACTTAGTGGTATTGTGCCAATTATGGAAAAATTATGGCTAAATTTCTCATCCATCTAATTTATTTAGCGATGAAGTGGCCCAATGGCCAACTAATTTTAAACTAATGGAAACCGATAAAAATAAACTAATACGTATACATTAAATGAACGCCCACTTAGGGAAAGAGGAAGTCATGTGTGAAGAATCCAACTTACAAAGGTAACATCATCTTTCTGTCTTCTGTCATCTTAAATCTTACATGTTTGCCGATCATAAAAAGCCAACTCAACACATCTTTTACTTGTGTACCGATAGTCTTTGTTTGAGGGAAATACATTTTCTAGAATGGGAATTGTGATTGGTTATAGGAATAGTAAGAAAATAAATGGTTATATTTGGAAGGTAAAGGTGGATAGAGGCAAAAGAAGAGAAATAAACAAAAATATATTCCGAATTTTTATGCCGAAATCCATCTTTTATTCATCAAAATGTTATTATTTTATTTCCCACTGATTAGTTACCCTTATTAAGGAACTTTCTTATTTCAGAACTTTCTAAGCTATGAGGAGTTAGCCTCAATAAAGGATGCACGTGAGGTGTTGAGGAAGGATGTGAAAGACTCTGTGGTGATGTTGTCTTACAAGGACAACTCCGACAGCGAGAAGCCAGACATGCTGAAGAATGGCCTTCCCCCCGGCTCTGGGCTGGGTGTCACCATGAGCCATGTGACCGCCAAGTGGTTCTCGGAGAGCGTCGAGAACACACTGACCAACATCAACTTGACTGTGAAGCCAGGGAGACTGCTGGCCATCATCGGTCCGGTGGGAGCCGGAAAGGTCGGTCACCGTTCAAACCCTCGCGAACAAACGATTCCCTCTATTAGTGAAGTTACGTTGTTCGTTTCACACTCGCTCCTGATGAGTTCCGACAGAATGAAACCTAGGTTTGGGGAGTGGGCGGTAATGATATATTATCTTCAGGAGGCGGCCATTACCTCTTTGTCCAGGGCTCTGTTTTTAATATAATTAGGGCTGTGTTTGTAGGCATGTTTCTTTTCGAATTGAGTTTGAAAAAAGAAATTAGCTTTATTCATGTCCTAGTAATATAGAACAGTA
Organism: Timema monikensis; assembly: GCA_902151445.1. Classification (NCBI taxonomy): domain Eukaryota; kingdom Metazoa; phylum Arthropoda; class Insecta; order Phasmatodea; family Timematidae; genus Timema; species Timema monikensis. Next base: position 61,209 of record CABFVZ010001388.1, on the reverse strand, counting down.
TTTGTATTGGAAATATTTAAAGTTAATTGTTCTTAACTATCCATGCATAAATCACAAATACAAACATATTTTTAATACTTTTTTTGTGTAAAAAATTATGACCACACAAACTCAGTTTTTTTTAAAATCGGACGAAAGGAAATATTGAACCCTTTTCTAAGTTTGCTACGGAACAAAGATGATTATTGTCTCCAACAGGGATTGAACCAGTAGTACCTGATGGAACAATGAGTGGGCTTTATTTCCTGCCAGAACCCTTGTACTCGTGCATTCCTGAATGTATTCCTTGAATGCAATCCCTGAATGTATTCTTTTGTTCCAGACCTCGGTGCTCCACATCATGCTCCGGGAGCTCCCTCTCGCCGGCGGGTCCGTCACCGTCCAGGGCAAGATATCGTACGCGGCCCAGGAGCCCTGGCTGTTCGCCGGCTCGGTGCGTAACAACATCTTGTTCGGGGAGTCATACGACCGCGAACGGTACAGGGAGGTGGTCCGAGTGTGCGCCCTTCGCAGAGACTTTGAGCTCCTGCCTCACGGAGACAAGAGTGTGGTCGGGGAGAGGGGGATCTCGCTCAGCGGGGGGCAGAGGGCCCGCATCAATCTCGCCAGGTGGGCTTGTAACGCCAACGTCACTTAAGGAGGGATACAGATTATTTGACTGAAACTATCTTTTAAAGTTTATATTTAGAAGAAGGCACAGGAAAGGTGTACAGAAACTTACCAAAGGGGAAACCCACTTTTCAATAATGATACATTTAGTTGCGAGGTTTCACTGAATTAAATTAACTTTCTTATTAAAACTTTCTCAGTGTCTGTTTAAGCCACTGGTACCTGCTGGGGCGTTGCTGTTGGTTTTCAATATGGTAAAGTACTGACATGGTGTGGGAGCTGTTATTGAGTTTGGTGGTGTTTCAGTGAATGTCGTACTTGCTCGGCTGGGGTTTGTCGTGACATACGTCTTCTTTTGTCTGTTGCCTTATTTTTATATAGCTTGGCCGACTCTCACATAGCTCAATCGCCATATTGTGACTCTAGTGTTTGAATTAAATTAATTATTTTATTCATTTCATTGGCAAATACAGGCTTGCAAATCTTATTTGGAACGATGCTCCAGACTGAATAAATCCTCGGTCCCGGCACAGATTTATCTGATTACCAAACCCTTCCATCACCTCTGACAAGACGTGTATTAATCACAAATTGTGAATGTGGGGAATGCCAGGCCTCCACCGTGGTTCGGATCCCACGTTAAACTGTAAGTCCTTCATTTCATCTCACAATCACCCTACCATTACACATTAGCGTAAGTGCGTATAACCCGAACAGGTAGTAAGACGCGGTGCTAATAATAATAATTTTCTCCATAAGACCGGCACTTCCCTCAGAGGTGATATTGGGTGTAGCTTTCTCTTTAAGGCCTCCACCTTCCCAGTCTCTCTCACATTCAATGTACAGGTTTCTGCTGCTTAAGTAACTTTAGGTAAAAGTAAAACCCAATTTGTTTTATTTCTTGGAGTGTGTTTGACAGTGTACTACGAGCTGGTGTTTTGTAAAGTTTTTCACCTCCTTCTTTTAGGGCGGTGTACAAGAAGGCTGACATCTATATCCTGGACGATCCTCTATCAGCGGTGGACGCTCACGTCGGTAAACACTTGTTTGAGGATTGTATCACCGGTTTCTTGAGGAGGAAGACCTGTATCCTGGTAACTCACCAGCTGCAGTTCCTCAGCCACGTTGACCACATTGTTATACTCAAACATGTGAGCACGCTACTATGGATTTATATTTTATGTGTGATTCCAATCTAGTTTTTTTGTCACCACGTTTAACTACCCATCCTAGCTATACGAATATCTACGTAGCCTTTTTTTTAATCCATTACTGTTTCCACCCTGGGTCAGTTTTTTTTATCCAAGCCATATTTTCCACTACCGGCTTGCGAGGACAATCGTAGCTTCATATACCTTATAATCTAACTTAAGACCAGGACAGGCACAACATCCAGTCCTCGACCATTAATTCATCAGTGTGAAAGGGTAAACCCACATTTCACCAGTTATAAATATTTTGGACATGCTGATAATGGAATCCAGGACTCTTATTTCAGTAGACCAACATGCTACTGACTGAGCTATGGTCAAAGATATAAATACACATTTTATAATATTTCTCATTCCTACAAATTTCCATAAAGTTTGATTTGAGGCTTCAAAAATTATTCTTGTCACATTAATGTCCTTGTTCTTACACTGGTGTCCTTGTCCTGTCTCTGGTGTCCTTGTCCTCACACAGGTGTCCTTGTCCTTACACTGGTGTCTTTGTCCTTACACTGGTGTCCTTGTCCTTACACTGGTGTCTTTGTCCTTACACTGGTGTCCTTGTCCTTACACTGGTGTCCTTGTCCTTACACTGGTGTCTTTGTCCTTACACTGGTGTCCTTGTCCTCACACCGGTGTCCTTGTCCTCAGGGGAGTATCGAGGCCGAGGGAACGTACACCGAGCTGCAAGAGAGCGGGCTTGACTTTGCCAAGCTCCTGGGGAACCAGGAAGGGGGAGAATCTGACAATGAGACAATGTCGGCGCACGACGGATCGCTACGAAGACGACGTTCGCCCAGGCGGAGACAGTCCTCTCTGGGGGTAAGGTCAACATTTGTAGCTAGTAGAATACTTTCTATTGTTTAAAGATTGGAAGAAGGTAGAGGAAAGGTTAGTAAGAACAATGGCTTATACGATGAAGAAAAGAACACAATCCACACTTTACACTGCTGCCACTGGCTGCCTCTTGAATAAAATTGATTGTTTCCACACCCGCTCCTCAGACCATTCTATCGGAACTCATCAGAGGAGGACGACTGTGAAACTCGCAACTTAAACTTCCTTAAAAGGGAACCAAAAAACACAAAAGGGAGGAAAAGAATTTGGTTTTTAAGTTTATGAAACATAAAAGCAAAAATAGATAAATTTCATTATAGAGATATTTAAATTTGTTTTGCATGGTTATTAAAACAGAGTATGTTGTGTTTGTTTTGGACTTCATCGGAATATGATTGTGTTTTTTGCGAGCTCACAGGCAGGTTGTGTTTGTCGCGAGCTCACAGGCAGTTTGTGTTTGTCGCGAGCTCACAGGCAGTCGAGCTCACAGGCAGTTTGTGTTTGTTGCTAGCTCACAGGCAGGTTGTGTTTGTCGCGAGCTCACAGGAAGGTTGTGTTTGTCGCGAGCCCACAGGCAGGTTGTGTTTGTCGCGAGCCCACAGGCAGGTTGTGTTTGTCGCGAGCTCACAGGAAGGTTGTGTTTGTCGCGAGCTCACAGGCAGGTTGTGTTTGTCGCGAGCTCACAGGCAGGTTGTGTTTGTCGCGAGCTCACAGGCAGGTTGTGTTTGTCGCAAGCTCACAGGCAGGTTGTGTTCACAGAGCAGCAGCTCCTCCATAGATATTGTCGGTAGCACAACTCTGCCCCCCGAGGAGACGAAGGAGCTACGAACCCGAGGGAAGCTGAACCTCTCGGTGTACGGCGCGTATTTCTCTGCGGGAGGAGGTTGTTTCGCGGTGTTCTTCATGTTCTTCGTGGCCTTCCTGTCACAGGTCCTCTCCAGCGGCACAGACTACTGGTTGTCCTTCTGGTGAGGGATATTCTTAGCACCGTTTGGGCTATAAGCCTATGTACTAGTTACCCTAAACCATTTAATAAAAACCACACACAGTACAACCCGGCCGGGATCGAACCCTGACCTCCCTGTCAGCAGCAGTCTAATAATCTATTGTTATAAGGACACCTTAAACCATGCGGCCACCGAAGTGGGGGATGTATGACTAAATTAACCAAACTAAACATCGTTGATTTTTACCGATATTAACAGAATCAAGACTCGATCTTACTGCAACTGATTTCAATATCTTTATTCTAAGCTCTTTTAAAATTATGCAAATTGAAGTTCTGTCATTTAAATGAAATGGCAATATTCAGAATTGGGTAGTTGTTTTTCTGTGGAAATTTAGTTGTTGTTTGTTTTTTTTTCCCCCTGTTTCACTTTATTAGCGTCAAATTGTAAATGTCCTGGAGATGAATTTTGTGTTTTTGTAATCTCGTACAAATCAAACATAACCATTTTGCTAAAGTAAATGTTTTACTATCTACCCATTGTAGCTATTTTTCACCACAATGCACTATGAAAATAAATAAATGAATAATATAGTTTGTATATGATTTTGAATGCGCGAAAAAAGGATTTAAACTGTAAATATTGAGGAATATAAGTTAAGAACCATATCCCTTGTTTGATTATCTTGCTTGAAATTTACTTCATATGCCTTATAATATAACTTAAGACTCGGAGAGGCACAACATCCAGTCCCCAGCCATTAAACATCAATACGAAAGGGCAAACTCACATTTCACCAATAATAAATTTTTCGTCTATGCCGAGAATCGAACCCGGGACCCTTAGCTCAGTAGATAGACACGCTACAGACCGAGCCAAGATGTAGGCTTGCCCTTGCTTAAAATGTTTTACATAAATCACTAAACAATAATTTATCTGCGATTCGGCTTCAAATTCTATGTAAGCCCAATGTCAATATTTGATTTTGGTCGGCTTCTTGTTTTTTTTGAAGAAATCTCTTTCAGTTCTGTTCTTTACATAACAGCTTTAAATACCCAGAATTGAACATAACTTCATTATTTTAGCGGTGACCTGGTGGTCTAGGGGGTAAGGTGTCGGACTTCTCTGCGGGCAGCCGGGGTTCAATCCTCGGTCCCGGCACAGCTTTATCTGATTACCAAACCCTTCCTTCACCTCTGACAAGACGTGTATTAATCACAACTTGTGAATGTGGGGAATGCCAGGCCTCCACCGTGGTTCGGATCCCATGTTAAACTGTAGGTCCTCCATTTCATCTCACAATCACCCTACCATTACACATTAGCGTAAGTGCGTATAAACTGAACGGGTAGTAAGACGCGGTGCTAATAATAATTATTATTTTAGCTGTCAATATGTTTATTGGTGAATCTTCAGAATGTTAGAAATTTGAGTTTTTAATCTGAGCTCGAAACAGATTTTTTTTTAAAAAGTAAACTCATCTCTTAGTACTTGGGAAGTTGTACCAAATTAAACATTTTTTTTTTACCCGCCTCGGTGGCGTAGTTGGCTAACGCGCTTGTCGTGTTGAGCCCGACTACTGAGGACGGGGAGATCGAGGTTCGAATCTCGGTCGGGTGAACTGGGGGTGGTTTTTCCTAAATGGTTTTCCACTCCCCCTTCACGCAAATGCGGGTTCACTTCCTTTAATTCAACCTTCCAAATTCCTAATCCATTAGCGTAATTAGTACTTAAGCGTATAACCCGAACGGGTAGTAAGACGCGGTGCTAAATAATAATAAAAAAACATTTTTTTCCGCTGACTTTTCGCACCAACAGGACAGATACAGAAAGTCGAAGAAAAACTGCGATGTTCAATACGACCGATACATCCCCATATAATTCTACCGACTTGACCTTGGACAACTCGACCTTGTGGAAGAGTGACAACAGCACATACGCTACGGAATACTCCTCGCTACTATCCGAGGAAATGTGCATCTACATCTTTGCTGCGTTGACGTTGGCCACAGTGGTCGCTGTAATCTACCGGTCGCTGGTGTTTTTCACCCTGTGTATGAGGGCTTCCATCAACCTGCACAACACCATGTTCAAGTGCATCACCAGGGTCCCCATGAGATTCTTCAATGTCAACCCTTCAGGTTGGACAACCCTCCACAAGTTCATTCTTTTCAAAAACAATAAGTAGATATTCTAGAAAATATAAAATTTGATATGCAAAAGAAACATGAAAATAATCAACATTATTTTCCCAAAATCATTCTTGATAATACGTAACTAAAGTTTTACTGTTGAGGACTGCATGTAGTTATATCTAAATATGTCTGATTATTCTATAATCATTCTTACATTAGATGGTGCTCTTTCCTCAATACTGCTTATTTGAATTTTAAAAATAGATGGACCTTAACTCTAATAATAAAAATATTAACTTTGAGCCAATGTGGCTGATAGAATGGTAATAGTCAATTTTTATCGTTTGATAACCAAGGCCCAAATAATTAATTTACCTCTGAACTAAATGGTGAGCCTGTATAACAAATGGTGTTCACATTGTTTATACACTGGATATCATCTCTGAGGGAGCAGAATGGCTACTATTGGGGAACAGCTTTGTCATTCTCAGGTTTTCATGTGGTCAATCTCCCCTTAAATATAAGATTCAAAAATGAGGTGGCCCAATGGCTAGATAATTTTATAATAAAGGAAATTGATAAAACTAAAGAAAGAGGAAAAATAAACTACTAAGAATAAGAATAAATTTGATGAAGAAAGCCCACCTAGGGAAAGAGGAAAGATGTGGGAAGAATCCAATGCACAAAGGTGACATCTTCTTCCTTTCTTCTGTCTTCTATAGTAGAAGTAGTCACACACACATTTTAACACAAATATAATAATATTTCGGCATTGTTGCCTTTATCAAACACAAAGAAGAAGAGAGTACAAATAACACAAACAATGGATTACTCCATCTTGAATTTTGAATTCTACTCTCTTCTTCTTTGTGTTTGATAAAGGCAACAATGCCGAAATATTATTATATTTGTGTTAAAATGTGTGTGTGACTACTTCTACTATAGAAGACAGAAGAAAGGAAGAAGATGTCACCTTTGTGCATTGGATTCTTCCCACATCTTTCCTCTTTCCCTAGGTGGGCTTTCTTCATCAAATTTATTCTTATTCTTAGTAGTTTATTTTTCCTCTTTCTTTAGTTTTACCCTTAAATATAAGATAAGTTTGGCAACGCTGTTTAGTTGATGTTGCCAGTAGCTCCTAACCCCAGCATACCATCTTCAGTCATAAGTGAGAGTGAGGATATTTGGCAACATTTAACCGAGAGAGAGAGAGAGTAAAGATAAAGCTTTTCTCCATAAGGTCAACAGTTCCCTCAGTGATGATATTTGGTGTAGCCCCTTAATTTTAAATGCTTAAATAAAGTCATTTACTACCTTGTTTTCAGTGTTTAGGTGCATACCTACTCTGGTTGAACCCGTTATTTTGAAACATCTATAATGGTGTTGTTTTTATCCTACAGGCCAGATACTGAACAGGTTTTCCAACGACATGGGAGCTGTAGATGAAAAGTTACCCTTAATATTAATTGAATGCTTAGAGGTAATTAATATATATTTTAATACTTTTATAGTTTTGCTAGCTAGTAGAAATTATGTAATTAAATAAAACTAGATAACAGATGTATTCCAACGCCTTAGCTAATCCGGTAGCGTGTCTGTCTACTGAACTAAGAGTCCCGGGTTCGATTTCTGGCATGGCCGAAAATGTATTCTTTGTGAAATGTGGGGTTACCCTTTCACAATGATAAATTAACGGCTGGGGGACTGGATGTTGTGCCTGTCCTAGTCTTAAGTTAGAATATAAGACTATGAAGCTAAATCAGGCCTAGCAAACTGTTGGTGGAAAATATATAGCTTGAATAAAAAACTGACCGAGGTCACAGGCTGGGAACGATAATGGATGTAAAAAAAAAAAGCAGGAAGATAACAGATGTCTGATTAATAGACTATTTCTAATTATGAAGAAATACGTTTCAATATATGTGTTTTGATGATAAATATCCTTCAAAATTACTTTACTCTTTGAGTTAAACTTTCTAAACATATCTTTGTTCTTATGTTGGCTTTTATTTAGTATAAGTTTCTAATTTTAATCATAATAGTTTTTAGTTTAAGATAGCGTCGTCTTCTTATTAAAGTTATATGAAAACAAGTTACCATTTTTTTAAATTAATTTTGACATACCAGTACCATCATCATCAACTGTTTCCAACCTGTGGCCGGATCAGTTTAGTAAAATACCTCCATCTTCTCCTCTCACTTGAACATTTTCTATTATCTGCTCCTCCGATCTCTTTCTTGGTCTCCCTTATGTTTTTCCCCCCTCCATTCTTCAGCTCCATCATTCTCCGGGATTTGAACTCCGATCTACCTCGTTATTGGCGTTATTGGCAGTCACAGTCTATTGTGATACTGACGCCTTAGACCGTTCGCCCACCTAAGTGGGTTTAGAAACACTTTAGATATTGATGAAATATAACTTGACACTTTCTCATGTTTATATGTATTAAAGGTTTTGGTTGTTTTTCCCCCCCCCCTAGATTGGTTTTGCTCTTGTTGGTATCCTGACTCTAGTGGCTTTCGTCAACTACTGGATACTACTCCCGACTGGTATTATCTTGGTTTTATTCTACGTGTTGAGGTCAGTCTACGTGGCCACCTCCAGGAGTGTTAAGAGGCTCGAAGGGATCAGTAAGTGAACACAATCAACTGAAGGGGTGTGAAATGTCCACGTTTTAAGAGTTTGAAGCGAACACAAATCAGATGTATGAAATATTCTCGAAGTTATTAGATGTTAGAATATTTTACTAAACTGACTACCATGGTCTGGAAACTGTTCACGATGTTGGTTCACACACATTTATTCTGTTGCCTCCCAGCGCGCAGCCCTGTCTTCAGTCATATGAACGCCTCTCTGCAAGGTCTGTCCACAATCCGAGCGTTTGAGGCGCACAAGATTCTAGAGAAGGAGTTTGACGGCCACCAGGTTTGTGTGCAGTTTACAATTTGGGATGTTATTATTTTACTTAGTTTACCTGTGTCAGTGGTTGAATTGTCTAAGGTGTCACTCTCGAGTTAGACTTGACTGTCTATGACAGGGAGACTGGGGTTGGAATCTCGGTTGAGTATATTAAATGGTTTTACAATCTCCTTTTGCCTAAATCTGGCTACACTTTTTCAAAATTACACCTTCCCAATTCTTAAACATAAATTACATAAGTGTAATACTAACAAATTCATAATATGTATAGTATATTTGGGTAGTAAGATGCATTGACAAAAACCTTTTTTATCCGTTCAAACTTCCTGAAACCAAGTATTAAATTTAAAATCTAATATTAAACTTTTTTGATTTGAATCCCAAACGAATATCAGCTTATTTTTAATTATTCAAATTATTCATTCATTTATTATAAAAAATGGCAATTTTTAAAAACCTCATTTAAACCCTGATCGATTAAAAGAATTGGCCTAGTAACTCTTATAAAGAATCAAGATCATCACAGTCAGTGCGAGGGTTGGTTTGTGAGGATGAAGACCTGTATCCTCATTAAGGGAAGGTTACCCCCCCAAAAGGAGGTCTACCTGAGGACAGGTAAGCGATAGTCCCACTACTCAATTGTAGGCCATGACAGGCATAGTAAGGATGGCCGAAACAAAATAATAACTCTAGAAAACAAAATACCAAGATGATATTTTTATTAAATTTTAATAATGAATCAAGGCTATTATGTTTAGAAAGTTAAACAATCTAAAAGTCTAACTTAAGATTTTAATTCCTAAATAGATTCTATCGAATCTAGGATCTGTTTTGATTTTAAATTTAGAATTCAAATCTTTAATCTCCTGACTATACTAAACTTGCAAATGCTAACCATAAGTCCTGTGAACATTGTTCCAGGATCTTCACTCTACTGCGTTCTACTTGTCCATAGCGTCAAACCGAGCGTTTGGTATGTGGCTGGACGTGGTCTGCCTGTTCTTTGTGACGTGCGTCACACTCAGCTTCCTTGTCCTTGGTGGAGGTTAGTTATTTTGACACAAACGAAAGATGTGCTTTCTTATTCAGAGTATTCTATTTAATCTCGAAAGTTTTCGAATTTTATTAATTTGACACAATCTATAATAAACAAAGTCTCTTAATATTTTCTGTTGTCTGATTAAAAAAAGAAAAATCGTCCAAATATTTTCTTTTCTTTCTTTCTTTTAACATTACATCCTATTACCTTTTTGGGTTGTATGATAATGTTTTAATGATCAGGAAGTATTAGATCAAGGGTATCCGCATTTGCTTTGAGGAAGAATGGAAAAACATTTAGGAAAAAACCACGCTGAGTCCACCCATTCGACCAAGATTCGAACCTCGGATTTCCCAATCATCGGTGGTTGAGTCTACTCCGAGAGTAGCGCGTTAGACTATGCGGAAACCGAAGCGGGAATTTAATTTATTTAAAACTCCAAATTTGTGTGATCATAATTTTATTTCACAAAATTAAAATGTTAATTTTATAAATGTACCCGGTTTGTGGCACCCTGCTCTAAAGCATCAATTGCTCTCGCAATAGAGTAGACTGCCGATGATTGAGAGATTTGGGCCCAAATCTCTCTCTTGGGTACTTATACCCAAGGGTGGTTGACTCCTAAAGGGTTTTCCACTCTCCCTCCACACAAATGCATGTACACTTACTTTTAGTTCAATCCTCCTCATCCCTAACACATTATCGTTACTAGTACATACGCAGTGCGGTACTAAAAAATAATAATTTAAATTTATGTTTTTGGTTTATCTAATATTATTATTATTATTAGCACCGCGTCTTACTACCCGTTCAGGTTATACGCACTTACACTAATGTGTAATGGTAGGGTGATTGTGAGATGAAATGGAGGACCTACAGTTTAACGTGGAATCCGAACCACGGTGGAGGCCTGGCATTCCTCACATTCACAAGATGTCTTGTCAGAGGTGAAGGAAGGGTTTGGTAATCAGATAAATCTTTGCTTTATCTAATACCTTAGCTCAGTTGGTAGCGCGTCGGTCTCCTGAGCCAAGGGTCCCGGGTTCTATTCCCGGCACTACTGAAAAATGTATCGGTGTTTAAATGTGGGTTTACTCTTTCACATTGCTAAATTAACAGTCGGGGACTGGATGTTGTGCCTGTCCTAGTCTTAAGTTATATTATAAGTCATATGAAGCTATGACAGTCCTAGTAAGCCGATAGTGGAGAATATATAGCTTGAAAAAAAAACTGTCCACAGGCTGGAAACAGTAAATGGATGTAAAAAAAAAAAAAAATGAATTTATTACAGAAACTTAGCTTGGAATATTTCTAGAATAAATTTTATTTTATATTACTAGAACTCAAAAAAAAAAAAAGCTCTGTTTTCATTAAAACTTTATTTAAACTTTACCCAAAGAAAATAACGGCTACATCCACACCCTTATTTCTTATTGTTCTCTTTGTACTAGTCTTAATTAATAAAATTAAACATTGTTCCAGAAAATTTCGGAGGTGACGTAGGTCTTGCCATCAGCCAGTCGATTGGTCTTACCGGAATGTTCCAATGGGGGATGAGACAGTCAGCGGAGTTGGAGAACCAGATGACATCGGTGGAGCGGGTGCGAGAGTACAGTAAATTGGACAGCGAACCAGCCCTCAACTCGGAACCCGGTTAGTGCAGGTTTGACAAACATAACCATATTGGATATGGAACCCCGATAGATAGTTGTTCATCATCATCAACTGTTTACATACTGCGGTCAGGTCAGTTAGTAAAATTCCTCCATCTTCCTCTATCCTTCCACCATTCTTCCTCCTTTAATTGCTTCCATTCTTCTCCTCTCACTTGCACACTTTCTGTCTTCCTCGTTGTATTTTTCCTAAATACTTCAGCTTCATCATTATCTTAAGAATCTTTACTCTTTCATCCTCATTACATGACCATATCATCTCGGTCTTTCTTCCTTTATTAGTTCATGTATTGTAACGCCTTCATGGCCGGGTTTAACCATGCCATTTCAAATAATAATAATAATAATAATAATATTGATTATAATAAAGTATAATAAATCACACTTTTTCAACACAAACAATTTAAACGAATAATATAAATAGGCTATAAACTGTATAATGCCTTGTCGGGTGGATCAGATGTTACCTCTCGGTTGTTCATATACGAGTGAACTTTCCTACCGCCAGGCGACGGAACAACTCTCTTTCCGTTGCTCGCAGACCAACCATCACCAATAAAGGAGTGGGGAGAGAGTATGCTAATGTGCATTAATAAGCTACAGTACTCCCTGTACCCCAACTTTATCCTGGATAACTTCATTCCTAATCCTGTTTCTCCTGGTGACAGCTAACATGCTCTCCTAGTTTCTCTTACATTCACTGTCCACGTTTCCGCTGTGTATCTTGCTCATATAAAGTGCGCCCTGTCTATCTTTATTATAACAATGATATAGACCTGCACTTATGGACACACAGACTAAACATCAAGCTCGGCTAGTCTACTTTGACGGTGACAACTGCAGAGATTGTATTCCAGCAATGTGTACTCGGTTTTTCTGTTTCCCGCTCTCCTTGAATACAAATGTATTTACATCTACTCTAAATTCCACCTTACTCATCTCTACCCCAAAGGTGTATCTAACCGCTGAGCCTGAAAATCGCAGACCAGCAATACAGACTCAAACTCCCATATTATTACTAAACTATTAAACTCTTTTTTAATTCCCTCCTTTTTTGTTTATAAATTGATACACACCTCTTGATAATCCACTCCTCTGATTGATGTGTCCATACGAAGTTTTTAAGTTTTGTCATGTTGGCATCTTCCAGGCAACAAACCCTCCAAGGATTGGCCCACTCGAGGGAAAATAGTGTTCAGCAACATCTCTCTACGGTACAGCAAGTCTGATCCACCGGTGTTGAAGAACCTTAACTTCACCATCAACCCATGTGAGAAGGTGAGGACTTGACCAAACATTACACACTTGCTTACTTCATGACATTAGGACCAAATATTACACACTTGCTTACTTCATGACATTAGGACCAAATATTACACACTTGCTTACTTCATGACATAGGACCAAATATTACACACTTGCTTAATTCATGACATTAGGACCAAATATTACACACTTGCTTACTTCATGACATAGGACCAAATATTACACACTTGCTTACTTCATGACATTAGGACCACTAAGCAGGGATATCTGCGTGTTTTATTACCCGATTCATCCAGTAAGCGGGATTGGCTGCTGGTTATGTGCGCCCGATTGATCCAGTAAGCAGGATTGGCTGCTGGTTATGTGCGCCCGATTGGTCCAGTAAGCAGGATTGGATTTTTGGTCAACGAGACCTATAAAACAAGATCTTCCGTACAAGCCGAACTGAGGCATGTTCTATCAGACTAGTTCAGTCTGATAATCATTTAGGAGGAGGAACAGAATTAAATAAAACGAGTAATTGTATATTCCAGATTGGTATCGTGGGGAGAACCGGGGCCGGCAAATCGTCTCTTATCTCGGCCCTGTTCAGGCTCGCCAACACGGAGGGCAGTATAATCATTGACAATATAGACACAGCGATCATCGGACTGCATGATCTACGTGCCAAGATTTCTATCATTCCTCAGGAACCTGTTCTGTTCTCCGGGACTCTTCGTAATAACCTGGACCCTTTCGAGGAGTACTCCGACTCTGTGCTGTGGAACTCTTTGGAGGAGGTGAGTTTCAATAGCTCAGACTCTGGAACTCTTTTTGGAGGAGGTGAGTTTCAATAGCTTGGACTCTGGTACCCTTTGGAGGAGGTGAGTTTCAATAGTTTAGACTCTGGAACTCTTTGGAGGAGGTAAGTTTCAGTAGCTCAGACTCTGGAACTCTTTGTAGGAGGTGAATTTCAATAGTTTAGACTTTGTGTGAACTCTTTGGAGGAAGTGAGTTTCAATAGTTTAAAGACTTTGTGTGAACTCTTTGGAGGAGGTGAGTTTCAATAGCTCAGACTCTGCGGAACTCCTTGGAGGAGGTTAGTTTCAATAGCTCAGACTCTGGAACTCTTTGTAGGAGGTGAATTTCAATAGTTTAAAGACTTTGTGTGAACTCTTTGGAGGAAGTGAGTTTCAATAGCTTAAAAACTGCAGAATTATTTGGAGGAGGTTAATTCAATTCAAAATCAACTTACATATTTTCAAAAGATTTTTTTATTTCCAAATTTTATCAAGAATTTATATTTAATTTATATTTATTGAATTGGTTGGAGCATAACACATGGTGGACACACGGACTTAACACCAAGCTTATTTCCTTTGTCGATATTGGTACGTGGTACATCCTGTAGATCACTCCTAAACACTTCCTCCATCATGGTTGCAGCAATAATATGTATCAAAAAATAAAATCTAAAATACGAATAAATAAGCAATTAGAAAAAAAATCCTTTGTGTGATTTTTTCCTGGATTGTGTGATTCACTGTCTAAGGTTGAGTTGAAAGAAGCCATCAACGAACTCCCGGCGGGTTTAAATCACAAGGTTTCTGAAGGTGGTTCCAACTTCAGTGTCGGCCAGAGACAGTTGGTATGTCTGGCGCGCGCTATCATCAGGGACAACAGAATACTGGTCATGGACGAGGCCACTGCCAACGTTGACCCGGGGTAAGTGATCTTATGTAGGAGAATCTCGACTGGGAAGATTTTAACAACTTGAAAAATTTGAGTGCATATTAGGAATTTTTGATTTTTTTAAAAAAATTTATTTTGTTCCCAAAAATTCGGCATAAATTAATTTGATTAAATTTTAAGATATATTATCTAGTTTATAGCAAATAGATTCCCTCAATATTCCCTTTTTTTCTGATAAAAAAAATGTACAGTTGTATTAAATTTATTTTAAAATTTGAATGTGACATAATTTTTTTTTCCCACAAAAATATTTCATTCTAAGAAATGAATGCATCTGTTTATGCTTTATGGGTCTGTTACAAATATTCAACCTGAAATAGCTATATATAATTCGAAACTAGAAACGAAAAACTGTTTTCATTCAAACTCTACTCAAAGTGAAATATGACTGACTACATGTACACGACTAATATTATGAGGTTTCAGGGTTTGATAAAACAATTTGTTTTAAAAGTAAGGAAAGGCTCGTTAAATAAAAGAACACATTAATTCAAACAAAATGTTCCCATCAGAAATAAGGGATGGTCAGTAAAAGTGATATTTTTTTAAACTTTTTATTTTTTGTGCACTACACATTATTTATTGCTCATTTGGACTTTCACAGTACCAATCCGTAGCTTTTTGGTGCCAAGCCGTAGCTTTTTGGTGCCAAGACAACATTATTTTAACCTTAGCACACCCCTAGTTTAGTATTTTTGATTAAATGCTGTCGGCCAGAGCTTCTCCCATTGTCCGTCAATTACTGTCCGCAGGACGGATGCTCTCATCCAGAAGTAAGACGGTCCGTCGCAAGTTTGCGGATTGCACGGTCCTGACAATCGCACATCGGCTACTCACGGTCATGGACAGTGACCGGACGTTAGTGATGGATGCTGGCAACGTTGTGGTAAGAAGTTTTGTGTTACTTTCTTGATTGCTGTCATTAAATTTCCCAATTCAACGCAATCGCGCGCTGCTATCGACGAAACTGTTGTTGTTTCTAGGAACTTGATCATCCCTACCTGCTTATGGAGAATAAAAGCGGGTTCCTCTACAATATGGTTCAAGAAACGGGAAAATCAATGGCAGAAACTTTATATAAAATGGCTGAATCGGTAAGCTTCAACTTTATTGTTCTTTAATGTCTCATCTGAACAAACTACGGTCCAAACTTTCATAGGAAGGGTCTTATTTAACAGCTAGAAAAGTAAGTAGATCCCCTTTCATGGATTAATACGTCAGGTCATTTGGTCTGCAGTTGTCACTTTTGGTAGATATTATTATTAATACATATTAAGTATAAGATGACAATAATAATATAATATTGTGAATTGCATGTTTGCTCAGAAACATGCCCCTAGAGCCTAGACTACACTGGCATACATTTGCCCACAAGCACAGGGGCAAGTGTATAAAAAATATTTAGATACTGATTGGTAACTGTTTAGGGCATCTTCCCGCAATCATAAATACAGTAGACCCCCCCACTCACGACCTCTGAATATCCTATTGTGCTGCTTTAGTGCTTGTCTGTACTTGTCTGTGAGCTACTGCTGTTTCACCGTCCAGCTCTGGTGCTTGTCTGTAAGCTACTGCTGTTTCACCGTCCAGCTCTGGTGCTTGTCTGTAAGCTACTGCTTGTTTCACCGTCCTGCTTTAGTGCTTGTCTGTGAGCTACTGCTGTTTCACCGTCCTGCTTTAGTGCTTGTCTGTGAGCTACTGCTGTTTTTACCAATTTCCTTTTCCTCCCTTTAGTGTTTTTTGTTTCCTATTTTTGGAAGTTGTGTTGCGCATTTCACACTCCACCTGACGAGTTCCAATAGAATGAAACCTATTTCTGGGTATTGGACGATAACAATCACCTCTTTGCCCAATGGCAGCAGTGTAAAATGTGGGCTGTGTTCTTCCACTTTTAAATGTTTCTTTCCTGTACATTCTTTCAAATATAATAAAATTACCTTATAGCAAAATAATGAATAATGAATACTGAATTTTCTATCGATGAAAAAATGTTTTGTCTTGTTTGTGGCTTTTAAATGAAGGCTCTATCTCATTTCAGAGAGATTTCATCTCACAAGGTTGTGTCATTGTGTACGCTGCAGCCCACACTCAATTGCACACGATATTTGTATGTGGCAAACACAAGTGCATTTTCCCGGGAACTTGTTTGAAGGCAGTATTTGTCAGTCTGAACTGGGCTTAAGGGGGACACTTTATTTTTTTTAAGGACATCTACCATTGGCAACAAGGTCATATAGTTCATCATTCATACCATGAGTACCAGGAGTATTGCTCCCTCCAACTTCAAGTCTCGTCTGTGTTTGATATATTATTTATCTATACCTAAGAACATACAAAATTTACATTTGCAATAACTCGAATTCTCCTGTTTTCACATAAATAACACAAATTTAAGATTATTTTTTCTAAATAAACACAATTTCTTTATAATTGGGCAAATACCACGTCATGCAATATAATTTTTAATCAATTTACAATGTGGTAACACTGGCGATAGCACTTTACCAGGGCTGCTGTTTAAACGGAGAATATCCATTTTTGCTGATTTTAAAGGTATAAAAGTTTCACACGATATATGAATATTTTTACGTGCTTAGGATTTTTTTTAATTTTAGATTTTTAGCGTTAAAAATCACGATTTCTACTCTTACATATTACGGTACTTAAATTTCGATTTCGGTAGATCGATTCTTTGTTTTCAGTCTTTAAAAGATCACATGCTAGGTCTAAGCAAGGGCATTAATATATATATATATATATATATATATATATATATATATATATATATATATATATATATATACACACACACACACACACACACACACACACCTGGCTACAGGCGATCATGTTTGGCAAAATTACATTTTCTCTATTTTTATTCCCTTCTTCTTATTTGATAGTAGTTTAGTTTTCTACGACTAATTAATAGTTAAATACACAATATGAATGAAAAATGTAGACAGTTAAATCATAATTTTTTTTAATGAATACTAATTTGACTCGTATTTACGTAAATAACAACATCGCTTTCCAACCCACTTCATTGGCCGCGTGGCTTAATGCGCTACTCTCAAGTTGGATTTGACTGCCGAAGACGGGGAGATCGAGGTTCGATCCTGGTTGAGTGCACTTAGGGTGTTTTTTTTCTAAATGGTTTTCCACTCTCCTTTTATACAAATGCAGTTGTACTTCCTCTCCATTAAACCTTCCAAATCCCTAAACTATTATTGTAATTAGTACATAATGTATAACCCAAATGGGTAGTAAGACGTGGTGCTAAAAATAAAACAAACAAAAAACACATAATTTTCAGGATAAAATATCCTCGCTTTTTGAGCAAAATAACCCGAATTTTCTCCTAAAAATAACCTCACCTTTGGCATACCTCTACCTCTAAGTGAGTTGTGTCTTTGTTTCAGAACTACAAAAGCCGATCTCATCAGAAAGGTTTGTAACGAAGTTGAAAGAACTCGGCCAGTTTATATGTCGCAGTGCACTCTGGGTTTAGACACAAGGCAATAATGTTCTTTATAGTTTATCTACATGTATTTTTATTATACTCTTGTTATATCTACACTTTGATATTGAGGTAGAATTTAAAGCGATTTTTGGAGATGTTTCATTTATTGTTGAAATATTAAAAGAATATATATACATGTATATAAATTTTAACAATGTTGACACTTATGTTAGGCTAATAGTTATAAATCGAATAGGGTACATACATGGTGATAAAAATAAAATACATATGTTTTTATATTACCCATGTATGACTAATAATGCTAGACATTTTTTAACTTTGTTATTTTGTATTCAAAATAGGGATAGACGGGAATTATATTTTTACTGTGGGGGTGGGAAATCAGTCAAAATTTCAGGACAAGAACGAGAAATTATAAAAATTACGCTCTAGAATAATTTTAGATTATAAATGTTTATTGATTTTTTTTTAAATAATTTGGAAAGACTTGTAGAAGATATAACATTATAAATGTAATACTAATAATAAAATAATCTAATAACATCATAAAAACATGGTAATATAGTGAAGGGTGGACAAATATCAAATTGTTAAGTTTCTTAACGCCACTTTAATCTCTGCTCCGTGTCTGGCTCATTAAAATTGGACAGGCTGATCTGATCGCTCATAAATGGTTGACCTTGGAAAACTACTTCCTCCCCCTCTCCCCACCAAAAGATTATAGAGTAGATATGTCTCTGTCCTCTAAATCATCCTTCAAGCTACCTTGCTTGCAATGGTGAGTCAGTATTAAGTGCGAGAACACGAAGCAGACACTGTTTTCCCCGCCTGAAACGTGTCGAGAAATAGCCAACCCTCACACTACTTAACGGAATGGATAAATTAACGACCCTTTTCCAAGCATTAGGGATCTCGTCCACCCCTAATTTTAAAGTGATATATTTGATGATTAAGTGCTACCAAGCATGTTAGTGCGCTAATGGTACTTAAAGATTGATTCACACATTTACCGAAAATAGAGAATCGACTCTGCCTCATTGGCACAGCAATTCACACGCTGTGTGTTGACCCATGATGCATTGCAACACTAACTTAAAACAGCTGATTGTCAACATATTTTATTTTCTAGTGGATAAATACATATTTTTAGTACATTCTCCTGATAGATGTTTTCAAATAATAAATATGTGTCTTGGCACAATCCACTATATCGATACACACACTTTACATTAACAGATTATTTCATATCGCCTCACAAAGGCCAACGAAGCAGTATGCGTTGTCAAATATGCATGCACACTGATTTGATTGGTTCTCCTAAGCCGAACATCTCAGGCAGAGTGAACAAAGTAGAGATGAGTTGAACCTTAGCGAAACAGCTCGCGTCGATAAGGCGGTCAGAGCTCGTTACTTGACTACGCTTCTGTTCTGCGCTCCTTTTTCGGTGAAGCTGTCAGTAAGTGTAAAAGCAGACACACAGAGTAAAAGAGCGATTCTTTTTTAAGTTATATCTCTTTTCAGTGTGTGAGGTTTGTTTTGTTACATGTTATTGGCCCCACGTTTTACTACCCATTCGGGTTATACTCTTGTGTACTAATTATGCAAATGATTCTAGGGATTAATAAGGTCATATGTAAAGGCAGTGTACCCACATTTGCATAAAAGGCGAGTAGAAAACTACTTTGGAAAAACCACCTTTAGTGCACCCGACCGAGAGTCAAACCTCGATCTCTCTGTCATTGGCAGTCTAGTCTACCGTGAGAGTAGCGCGTTAGACCACGAAGCCACTGAAGCGGCTCACGGGGAATTCTGCCCCAGTGCGTTGTCCAGTGGCGCCAGTGTAAATTGTCGGCAACGCTCCTCTTTTCATCGTGTAAAAGCCATGCCATTTTCTTTAACGGTCTTCCATTAATTAAAAGTTTAAAACACTTGCAGTATTAATATAGAAATAGTTTACATTTTATTTATTATAAACGCATGGTGTAATGTACTTTTAGCCAATTTTATTAATGGGAAAGAGCATTAAATAATTCAGCCTAAATAGGAACACATTTGTAAAATTATAGTAATTTTTTGTGGCCTCTGTCAGTTATGGTGTTATGTTGCCATAAAAAAACACTTGAGATAGTTTCTAGAACTGTATCATTTAGAATGGGTTTTTTTCTAGCCCTTGCAATTGTGGGATGTGCCCTGAAATTATTGGCTGGCGACAGCCTTGCTTGTAGATAAAGCTAAGGGCGTCTGTCTCATAATCTTGTTTATATAAAAATTGAGTCCAGATATCAGATTGTCCCCCCCCCCCTTCCCTTCCATAAATAACCTGTTATTTTTCTAAGAATATCTAAGAGGAGTGTGTCGGTTAAGTTAGGGCCATGAAAGGTTTATGAGACTGGGGTGAGTTAAGGAAACATTCTCTTAAACAGTTAAACTCTACATAAACAGTTTGCCTTAACTAGGAGAGCGTGACCTTGTGGTCTAGGAGTAAGGTGTCGGACTTGTGTGCTGGGGGTCCGGGGTTCAATCCTCGGTCCAGGCAAAGATTTATCTGATTATCTAACCCTTCCTTCACCTCTGACAAGACGTGTATTAATCACAACTTTGTGAATGTGGGGAATGCCAGGCCTCCACCGTGGTTCGGATTCCACGTTAAACTGTAGGTCCTTCATTTCATCCCACAATCACCCTGCCATTACACATTAGCGTAAGTGTGTTTAACCTGAACGGGTAGTAAGACGCGGTGCTAATAATAATAATAATAATAGGTTAGGGTCAGTTCTTTATGTTGCAATGACAGTCTAGTTTCAGTGCCAAACTTAGTTATGTTTGTTGGAGATTTTCAGTAAGAACTTAACTTAAATATGTAAAAAGAAATGTTTGCAAAGATTCACTTTTTTTTTTCAATTCGAATTGAATCCAAGCCAAATATATAAAATATTCTAAAGCTGAATTGAAAGTCAAGTTGTTAATTGTTTTATACATGGTTTTAATTGTTTTATATATGAAAAATTATATTGTATTATTTTTATTTGTTTATACAAAGTTTTATTGCACACTCGTTTATATTCCAATCTGATATATCCAGTTATAATTTGAAATTGGAATCTGATTTTTAAAGTAGGGGATAACGTGTGTTTAGTAGTTGTTTGATGGAATTCCTATAGACTTAAGATCCTACTTATCCACCTCGACCATGGTCAGCATTGTTCCAAACCGGAACCAACTGCCATTAAAATACACCAAGGGTGTGGAAAGCTAATTTCTCAAGGAGGGGCGTGGCCGCAATCCACTAGAACATTTTTTCCTAAATCCAATAAAAGTTGTTGTACATTATACGACCATTCCTACACCCTTGGTGAAGGAGCCTCAATCCCTAACTACTCAATCGGCCATGATAAGCGCTTAAAAAAACCCACCGGATTTAAAAAAATGATTTAATACTTGTGTATAAAGTAGAAAATGTAAATTAGTAAAACAAAGAAATTGTAATCATCATGTAGGTAGTGTTTTAAAAATGGCAACCACTTACATTTTTTTTTAATGTTATTTGTAAGGTTTGGCTCGGCCTAGTGATAGATATGGTGCTAAAATGGTGTTTTGTTAATTTTATGTCTATCTGTCATCTGTTTATACAGACATTAAAACCATTTATATTTTCCTGAATGTGGTATATTATTAATCATGTTGGGAACAATGGATCAGCTCTGTTTCTTGCCTCACAGACAAACTAACCGAGGACTCGCGCTCGAACTAGAAGATGTATCGAAGTGCCATTTTATGATTTTTTTTTTATCATTTTGCAACAACAGAATTGGAACAAGTTTCAGTTTGGTTTGTATTTTTTTTTTTTTTAATATTGTTAAATAGTTTCACTGAACGCAATTTTATTTTTTTAAATAAGTGGTACAATGCACCAAATAAGTATTACAGTTCACCACACATACTTTAGAACCATAATTAGGAAAAAAAGAACATTACATTTCACCAATAGATGGTGTTACAAAAATATTTTATTTGTCATTCATGAATTGAGACAGGCTTTTAAGACTTCTGGACCTAGCTCTTTATCAAATCCAATCACAACACGCCGTAAACAGTCTGATCGCACCTGTTTCGCCAGACGAATTGTCCAAGGTGTCAATCTTACAATAGACTTGGCTTCTGACGGGCGGGATACAGGTTTTAATACCACTTGATTGTAATGAGGGTGTATTTTCTCTAGAGGATTTTACACTCTCTTCACACAAATGCGGGTACACTTATCTACATTTTACCTTACTCATCATTAACACACTAGTGTAATTAGTACTTCACCGGTTTCATATGGTCCCTGATCAGAGGGCAGACCTCCGTGAGAAACGCGACTAGGGCCCCACTGAGCCCCATGGCTAGGAGACAGAAGGCCCCTTGTAAGTGGTCCAGAGTGAGTACAACAGTCCCCCGTGAGGAGGAAGCGGTCCTCTTGCCAGCCACCAGCTCCCTCATGATGTCCCTGTACCACTTGTCTACGAGGCCCCCTTCCACCGCGCGGACTATGACCCGGTTGAAACCGGCGAGGAACGGCGCGCCCTTGGCCAGGTACATGCTCAGGTGGACGTTCTTCACCTTCTCCCGCAACGGAATGACCAGGGGCTCTCTGAACTCGTCCAGCGCCTCGGACATGATCAGGTAGTGCATCGGCTTGTACGGGCCGAGGAACGCGAAGTCCTTGAACAAGACAAGCTTCCATACGCAATACGATATGTTGAGGCATGACTCTCGGTTCTTCAGGATATCGACGGAGCGTGTGTCGGGGTCGTCCTGGTATATCACGTCGAAGGAGGGGTAGTACCCGTACCCCATCCCAGACGCGAGCATCTCGTTGACCGTGGAGATCTGGTGCTGAGACCCGGGGTTTGTCAGGACGCCGATGAGGAAAGACTGGAACGAGGCGTTCACGATGAAGCAGAAGTACACCCAGAGGACAAATAAGGCCCTGTTAATCGTATCTCTAGGTCTGTAAGGAAGGGCTGTACCCAGAATCACCGACCAAAAGGTGAAGAAGCACTCGGAAAGGGTCGTCCTCGTCATAGTGGTGCCCGGTCTCCCTTTCAGGAACAGGTAAAAGACTGAGGTGTTAGCGACGTATCCGAGCAGGACGCTGAGCCAGAGTCTGGAAGAGAATATGCGGTAGAGGCTCATCCATCTCGGGAAAGGGTCCGCCTTGGGTACAAACCACACATACTCGTCGGTGGCGTAGGGGAAAGTGTAATCAAAGTGCGTGATCTTATCAATGGTGAGCACGGCGGTACCTAACGCCACGTCCGATCGTCCTTCGATGATGTGGCTGAGGATCCCGTCGAAGGTGCCGTCGGGTAGCCGCACCCCCCAGCCCGACCCTGACGGCTTAAGAGTCTGGAACCGGACCTCAAAGTTCAGGATTTCCGCCATGGCCCGCAACACCTGCACCTCAATCCCCTTGGTGTACCGTGGGGCCCGGTCCTGCGATTCTTCGGGTCTGAAGGCGTAGGGCTTGTATGGGTGAATCGACACGGTCAGATGACAGCCCTTCAGGGTCGATGGTATGTCTTTCGGGAAAACGTCGCACCCTTCGATGAAGACGTCCCTATCGATGGACCATCTATTGATCACCGCCACACCTTTGATTTCCCCGCACTTGTATCCTGGTCCCGTCCGGGTCACCCCTCTGTAAACGTCGATAAACTCTCCTCCGCCATGTTCTGTTCTATCTCCGTGGTTCAACCTCACGACGACGACTCGGGAGATCCCGAAGGTCTTCAACTCTTTCAGGACATCTCTAGCCGACTTTTCTACCGCCTCCCTCGAAGAATTGCCCGACAGCACCACCAAGAAACAGGCACTCACTTTCCAAAGGAACTTGACGTCCACAGCCGTGAGAACGTCCCTCAGGTACTCGACACCTTCCCCTGGACGTGTGTCTAGGAACAGGACGTACATGCCGATGGTGACACTATCGCCTTTTACGTTCTGTTTACCGTCCGGTTCAGTCGGTGTCAAGGTCACGTCGATCGACTGAGACGCGTGTACCTGTCTGACGAGAAAGTCGAGTGCCTTTACCCCTTGGTGCGCGTCTTCCAGATAAGTCTTCAGCAGATCCCTGGTGACGTACTCCTGCTTTGAGACAACGTCCCGTCTGGACTGAGGGTCGGTAAAATGCGCCACTCCCAGATGAGGTGACACGCAGCATCTCTGACGACTGATTGTCTCCACGAGCTTGAAGACACTCTCCTCTAGATTGTAACCTCCAACGAGGACTAAACCCGTTAGGACAAATACAACCTTCATACTCGTACCTAGACTGAAAAAACCTGGCTACCGATCAAATTCTGCTCTCAGCTGGGCGAGTTATTCTATTATCTGTGCTCCAAACAAGTCCAATTCTTATCGGAAAGAACCTTATTCTATTATCTGTGCTCAAAATAAATCCAATTCTTATCGGAAAGAACCTTATTAGATTATCTGTGCTCAAAACAAGTCAAATTATTATAGAAAAGAACCTTATTTTATCATCTGTGCTCAAAACAAGTCTAATTATTATAGGAAAGAACCTTATTCTATTATCTGTGCTCAAAACAAGTCTAATTATTATAGAAAATAACCTTATTCTATTATCTGTGCTCAAAACAATTCCAATTCTTATAGGAAAAACCTTATTCTATTATCTGTCTCAATACAAGTCCAATTAGTATAGGAAACAGAACAGTAGCTAGATCTACTTTCAAATATTCATACGCCAAGTCATGTGATCTGAAGCCGTCACTTGTGATAAATATTATCAACACCTACAAATGAACAATAATAAATTAGTAAAATGTTTTCGTGTTTGTATTTTACAATGGTTTTTTTCTGTAGTTTTTACTTTACATCTTTTGAGTTTGATAACACCGTCAATATTATATCACTAAATTGACGTCTGGTCAATCTACGTTCTTTTGAGTAATGAAGACAAAACAATCGCATGGGAAGAACGATATCGTAACAGAAGAAATTACATTATACATCATCTACGCCTTAACGGATATTTAATTGGCACAAATGGATTGGCTCGGGTCGTGACAGATATAGGTTTACTAATGGATGTCTTACCGATTTCATCAAGTTTGAAACTAGGTTCACGTTCAACAGAAATTTAAAGTCTGTTCATAATAGTTTTTTTACCTGAATAATGACAGTTCAAAAATCATATGTTTAGGTTTTGGGTTGCCAACACTTGTGAAAGAGCACTGTTTTGTTATAATTGTTAAGTTTTTTAAAATTAACTGTTATGTTTTACATTTAAATTAACGTAAAATATAAGTTTTCTCTCACTATTTCATTACTTTTAATAAAAGAAAAAATAATTACCCAATCCGAAAGAATATTTTAAACATTATTAAAAGTATTTAGTCTTCGCTTTTGAATGTTATCTATTTTGTGTAAGATAGTCCATGAATAGTAGTTGTTTAAAGTGAAATAAAACTATAAATAAGCTTTGTGCCCTATTTCAAATAAATATATCAGTAATATTGGACACCATTACTGTGGTTAACTGTAACATTCATACATGAACATATGTTTTCATTACAGTTATCCATAGTGACAGATGTCAGCTGTTAATGTAGGGATACATTAGGGACTATTTCTAGTAACTTTTTGAGCTGTCATCCAAGTAAACTTAGCTTTTGAATATACTATTTTACTCGGCGACAATTTGTTTTGAGACAAAATGTCGTATCCTGTTGCATTTGGCATAGAGACGGCTGATACATTTTGACTCTCAACAAGTTATAATCATTGTTTGATTTCCCGCCATTTGTTGGTGAGCTATCAGAGAGTTGAGTTGAGTGTTTAGTTGGTTCTTAAAATATTAGTGAATCTGTGCAGTTGGGTGACTTATGACTGTTAATGAGGAAGCAGACGTAACCATTCTTTTATGACAATTCACACAGATTTTGGACGTGCAACCAGTAAGAATATTGGGTTCAACTAATAATTAAAAAAATATACATTAATAGCTGTGTAGTTGAACTTAATTTTTCAAAATAATGTAAATCAAACATGACCTAAAATCCATGTTTTTTGGGACTGGCTGCATGTGCAGTTCAAAATGTTTTTCATGTTTTATCGCGAGAGATAAATGAAAGGGGCATAGCCTTTTATCGCGAGCTAATGTTCCCGGGCTCAATTCCTGGCATGGCCGAAAAACTTATCATTAATGAAATGTGAGTCTACCCTTTTTACAGTGACGAATTAACAACCGGGGCGTTTTGTCTGTTATAAATTTAAGTTGGTTTATAAGTTGTGTACTGATAGAATCATGTGGTTCAGAAAGTTCACGTTAAATACCTTAAATGAATAAATAAAAATTAATTTGAGTCGCAGTTTAATCACTATATTATTTTCATCGTGAATTATGTTAACCGTACGTTCGAGCTATTTCCGAGCGAAATTTCAGCACAATTGTTGCAGTGGTTTTTGCTTGAAAGAGTTACAAGCAATCGTACATTAACTGTTTCACGTTAGTCGGCTAATGCACTGTAACTTGTAAACTTTTCGTTATGCGTTATGCGCGAGTCTAAAGCCAGGCTAAAGCTCACATCTTAATTCTTAATGTTTCGACCGTGAACCAAGCCTTAGTCCAGCACAAAATAAAATGGTTACTTCCATTATGGGGACACTAAGTGTCACATTGATGTGCACTCATTAACGATTTGTTTTAACAATATAGTTAAGTGAATTGACACAGAAGATAAGAGATAATATTAGTCTTTGTCATCAGCTTTCCTTTGTTCCGGATCACGGTCAAATTTACGTTTGCGTGTTTTTAGATGGATGTCATCACGATGAAGTTAACGTTAACTTGACACAAGGCCGTAGCCAGCCAATAATTTCAGGGGGGAGGGGGGTGCACATCCCCCAATTTCTGGAAGCTATAAAAATAAATGTTAAACCCCTCTAGAAGCTACCTGAAGTGCTTTTTATGGTAACACAGCCCCCTAATTTGTACTCGTGTCTTAATTTTGATATTGTTTAAATCATAAATAAAGATAAATATATTTTGTTCATAAAATTTGGGGGATTTGATATATATATATATATATATATATTCTCATTGAAACTATTTTAGATTTATGACTACTCCTCACTGATAAAATGAGAGATCCTAAAAGTCAGAATTTAACGAGTTTTGAATGAAAATCTCAGTCTGAGGAAATGGATGAACACGTTTTTTAAAGCATTTTTTGGTCATTAAGCCTATTATTTATATACATAGGTCATTAAAAAGTCATGAAATATGATTTACATAATTCGGTAGACACTATAAATATTATTGCTATTATATTCTCTATATAAAAGTTCTTGGAATTACCGGAAACGCATCTGACGTCGAAACTATGTAATGTTAAGTAAATTGTCACATAATTGGCTAATTACTACCCACCTCCCCTTCCTTGAGATCCTCGGTGACAGAAAGAAACCCCTCCCCCAACTAGCTGTTGCACGGAAAAAAACCCTGCTCTTTGGGCGGAAAGAAAGCCCAAAGAGTTTCCCACAAAGAACCTGAACACTTGAGTGGTCCCAAACCTCGGTGCAAGAATGGTACAAGAGACGAACAAATCCGACTGGACGAGTGGTTGACACGCCTGTCTGCTAAGAATACCAGCTTAGGTGGTCACACGGACTAAGGCATCACTCTCCCATTTGACTAGACTACCAACGATAGGTAGATCGGGGTTCGAATGCCTGTCGGATGTATGGAAAAACATTTTTTACAAAATTATTTTTTCTCGTTCTCTCCACCACACAAATGTGAGTACACTTCCTTTAAATTCAACCCTCCTCAAAACTAACACATTAGCTTAATTACTACATACACGTATAATCCGACCGAGTTGTAGGACGTGGTGCTGATTTAAAAAAGAATGAGTAAGGTAACATTTTAGAGGAAATTTACCCGCATTTTCGCGGAGGGAGAGTGAAAACTATTTAGAGAAAAAAAAATTCAGCGCTACTATTTCAAGTGTAGGTGAATTCCCTCCATATCGTTGATAATGTTGGTTTTCGACGGTCTTGAACAAGATGACACAGAGGTAGTACCTGCGTTTAACACGAAAGCGCTACAATCGTCATTACAGTAGCAATAATTACCTTCCCTGTGATCAAGCGCACGCCACCAGGGACAAAAATTATTATTGTAAAGGATGAACAAACTATAGAGATCAATCAACGTCTGTCCTCTATTGTAAACATACTATAGAGGCCAATCAACATCTGTCCTCCCTGGTAAACATACTATAGAGGCCAGTCAACGACTGTACTCACTTGTAAACAAACTATAGAGGCCAGTCAACGGCTGTCTTCCCTTGTAAACAAACTATAGAGGCCAATCAACATCTGTCCTCCCTTGTAAACATACTATAGAGACCAGTCAACGACTGTACTCACTTGTAAACAAACTATAGAGGCCAATCAACATCTGTCCTCCCTTGTAAACATACTATAGAGGCCAGTCAACGACTGTACTCACTTGTAAACAAACTATAGAGACCAGTCAACGGCTGTCTTCCCTTGTAAACAAACTATAGAGGCCAATCAACGGCTGTCCTCCCTTGTAAACAAACCTCATAGCAATCAACATAAACATTTATAGCCTCTTTCTTAGTATCGACATTTTGTCCTTGTTGCAGTAGTCCTAAGATTCAATGGAGAATGGTGGAGATTTACTTATAATTATGTCCTACTAATCGCTACTGTGCTAAACAAATAATACCACCTATTTTTTATACAAAAACTTGTTTATTTGTAAATAAAAAGGGGGGGGGTGGGGCTGTAATTTGTATAGTGTTTAGTTATGCATGACGATTAGTTTCCTAACACAGACGCAAGAAACAAGGTGAACAGCCAGCAAATCCCCTCTTGCCCCTGCTCAAGCGGCCCAGTCAGTCAAATGAGTGGGAACAAAAAAACTATATAGGTAGAGAAGAAGCTGCGCGGGAGGAGTGCGCAGTGGAAGCTGCTGGACAAGATCACCGGCTAGGGAATACAAAACATACACGGAGCGCAAAAAGTTCTTTTTGTCCAAAGCTTGCCACGGGAGTGACATTACCGGCAACGTCTAGGTCCGTCTATTAGAAGGTGTAACCACGACAGCCATTTTGGTTTTTATTTCTCTATCATGTTGTGACGTTGTTGGTGGCTCGTTGCTTGAAGAATACGGAAGGAGGAATCGAATATAACACTCAATTTAAAACTATTCTTTATTCATAACATTGTTTTTTTTATGTGTTCAACACGATCAGGGATATTTATATATGGGACCGCATCTATGATGAGTTTAAAATATCTAGAAACCCTGTGAAAAATAAGTTCCTATTCTTATTGACTGTCAATTGTTGAAACCGGTCGACAGTGTCAATTACTAAAACACGAGCCAGAGTGGAATGTGGTCTGTCGCAGTTTATCATGTGCGCATGCGCTACTAGTAGACAAGAATATAAACGGTATCTGGCTTTCCCCTTGATCAAATGTAGGCATGCTTTAGATCTTGTATCAAGCACTATTTTCGGGAGCGGTTCACTTTAACCTCGCAAGCGGCAGAATTTTCTCAATGAAACCCAAGGTGACTAAACTCGCGTAGATCGAACGGGTACTAACACGCGGTGGGGAGAGGGAGAGAGGGGAAGTACCTTTCATTATTCGTGCTTTTTTTTAACTTTATTTTAATAGTGCGATTTTGATAGGGATTCACTTTATTGACAGTTAAAAAAGGTCACTAAAACAATTTTCAATGTATTCATACGTAAAGCTATGTGAGCTACAGTTTTGATAGGAATTTACCAAGCCCTATAAAATAATACTAATAGCTATATAAGTTGACTACAATTATAAATGTTTGTATTTTCTAAATATCTCTGTGGTTAAAGTTTCTGGCTACAGATCCAGAGGTACCGGGTTCGATCCCAGGCGCTTCCGGAGATTTTCTGTGAAGCAATGAGTCTGAAACTGATCAAACTCAACCTCATGAGGAGCTACTTAAATAAATATGTATCAGCTCTGGTTTAGAAAACTGAGATTAACGTTCGGAGTGCTCGTTATGCTGACCACATGGCACCATCTATCCGAAAATGTGGGCACTATTATCGTTAGTGGGGGCGAACACTCGGTTAGTATAGCTCGGGCCCTGGAGTGTTTCCCTTCCTCTCACGCATGCGCACTAGATACAGCTCCTACTGGCGCTAGCGTCTCGTGACGAACAAAACTTGACAACGCGCGGTGTACAAAGAACCAATGTCCGTGTAAAGAGGGAAGAAGAGACGGTCCAGTGGTCTGTAGTGGACCAGGGACGGGCGGGTCTGGGAGACTGTGGTACAAGAATACCAGTGGCGTCCATCGAGGCACAGGAGAGGCGCGTGGGAACCACCACCACAGATCATACGAGGCTTATCAGGTCACTTTGAAGATTATCACGTAAAGTAAGTGATGGTGTGTGTATATATTATATTATAAAACAATATATATGTCATATATATATATATATATAGTTATTTATTTATTTATTTTTAACTATGTTTTTAATCATATATTTATAAATATTTTAATTATAATTCTTTTACCCTCTCGTCTTAGTACCCATTTGGGTAGTATGGTATCGGGGTAGGGTTTAGTAAAGCATAATTTTAGAGGAAATGTACCTGCGTTTTCGTGGAGGGAGAGTGGAAAAACCACTCAAGGAAAAATCTCAGATAGTTAATATCTTTGCACATATCAGGACTAGAACCCGGCCCCTTATTCCAGTGGGCAGAAGAGCTACAGACGCTAAATTGTCCCAACGATAGTTGTCAGTATACCACAATGTTCTATTATTATCTATGCATATCAGGTGGTTTGACGTATGTTCACATAAAGCTTATTTTAGAACTTTAGTAACTGCAAGATATACGTTTCTTACCATGTTCTTACTTTTTATTTTACTGACCCTTTAAATTCAGCTTTATACTATTCCAGCCCATGTAAAGTCAGTTTTCTACTATTCCAGCCCCTGTAAAGTCAGTTTTCTACTATTCCAGCCCCTGTAAAGTCAGTCTTCTACTATTCCAGCCCCTGTAAAGTCAGTTTTCAACTATTCCA
>CABFVZ010001388.1:0-14735 GCA_902151445.1 Timema monikensis | reverse complement strand
ATATATATATATATATATATATATATATATATATATATATATATATAGCGTGTTGTTGTTTTTTGTTTCCACCAGAGAGCAGATGAGTGGCGACTGGTGTTGTACGTCGCTGCTGCTCTCTATCTGTCGGGTGCGGTGTTTTACGGCATGTTCGGGTCAGCAGAGAAGCAGGTCTGGGCCGAGGAACCACCCTGTATCATCAAGGAGAATGACTGCAACAGGAGGTGCGAGCGGAGACACACCAAAGAGATCAGAGCGACTCGCGTACAAGTCCTCACAATATGATATATCTATCTATCTATTTATCAAAGCGCCACTACCATAGCAAGAACGTTATCTCACAGGATGAAAACTTGTTTAAAAAAAACTTGATGTATACAGTAATGGATTAAGGATGAATAAGATAGAATTTAGAGAAAATATAGCTTCAATTTCGTGGAGGAATAGTGTGAAACCACTTCGGTAAGACTACCCTCAGTACATCCTGCTGGATTAACACCCCCACCCCTCCCCACCTTACTCCATCCGACATCTTAATTATTTTCTCTACTCACTATTACTTAAAACCATGAAATGAAAAATTAATAGTTCAAACTTTTTTTTACTATATTTGATCTGCGTGTGAGATATTATGCAGAGATACGAGTGCTTTTTGGTTCAAATGTCTCATCACTTTGAGTGAGCCAGTGTTCGGCTACCTCATACATCAAACACTTGTGTGACATAAACAATGTCACATCGCCATTAGGTGCAGGCATAAGCTCATTCCGGGATCACGATCGTCTTAAAGTTAACTCAATGTTCACGTAAGTATCCTTCCACGCCAACAAGAAAAGATGGATCACGGGAACCGTAGATGGTGCTAACTACAGGACAGGTCTTGCGGGGAGAATATATGTTTGGAAATATCAGTTCTCTAAAGAACGAGTGACATTTTTATGTTAATATTTTCAACACCTCTTCTAAGATAATGTATCTATGTTTATTATTTGTTACATTTTCTTATTTTTTGTTATGAACCCGGCAGTTTTATATCAAAAAACGTCAATTTTATCGATATTTGATCACTGTTAAAATTATAGAGGAGGTGTGTATATAAAAAGTCTAACTTAATCAACATACTTATATTCTTGAACAAACCATTTCCGAAAAGAAAATGGCAAAACAATAAATATTCTTGAAGATAATCGTTTGTTCCCACAGCTCTGCATTTACACGTCAAACGAAAAGGGTCAATCACCTTTTTTATATATTTGTCCAGGGAGAGAACTTTAACGTTGTTTTACATAAAGTGTACCACGTGTTACTCTTCAACCAATTATGTTGTGATCAATGCTAACACGGCTATTTAGTACGTCATTTGTTTGTTTATGGTATGCTATTTAGTACTTAATTTGTTTGTTTGTGTATGGTGTCCAGACCTAGGGGTACTTAGTACTTCATTTGTTTGTTTGTGTATGGTGTCCAGACCTAGGGGTACTTAGTACTTTGTTTGTTTGTTTGTTTGTTTGTGTATGGTGTGCAGACCTAGAGCTATTTAATGCTTCATTTGTTTGTTTATGGTGTGCAGACCCAAAACTATTTAGTACTTCATTTGTTTATGTTGTTAAGGCGGCTTCATCGCTATAGTGTGTTTGTCTTCGTCTCACGAACTCTAAAACTTTGTGTCCTATTCCCACACTTTATTTGGTAACTCCAGTAAAGCTTCTATTACAAGTACTTGTATCATAAACAGCCCTAAATGATTGGGTTTCATTTTGGTGAACAATCTGTTCTATGTTTAGCTCAAGACGTTACGTTACATTAATCCTAATCACACACTATTTTATTCTGGGATCACTATCAGCTTAACGTTCACTTAACGTAAAGAAACTAATGTGTGATCAGGATTTACGCAACATAAAAACTCTAATAAAGCATTGGCAATGGATTTTGACTGTTTGAAAACAACAAATTGTTCACTATAATGGATAAAAAAACAACTAAAGGCTGTTAAGGCTACAAGTGTTTGTAATAGAAGCTTCACTGGATAAATAAAATAAAGTGCAACAAGAGGTTACGACGTAGAGTTCGCGAAACGAGGAAAATAAAAATGTACTGAATAATTCTTCTGTATAGGCTTACCATAAACAAGGTTGTATCTAACCAATAATTTCAGGGGGGAGGGGAGGGTTTGGGGGGCACATCCACCAATTACTGGAAGCTGGAAAAATTTATAAATGGTAAACAGTTCTAGAAGCTCTCTGAAGTAGTTTTTTTTTTCATGGTAAAATAACCCCCTAGCTGACGAAGGCTTGGAAAATTTCTAAATGTTAACCACTTTTTGAAGCTCTGTGAAGTGTGTTTTTTTATGTTAAAATAACCCCCCAAAATACCGAAGGCTAGGAAAATGTCTAAATATTCAACACCTCTAGAAGCTCTGAAGTTCTTTTTATGGTAATACAGCACCCTAATTAGTATTTGTTTCTTAATTTTGATATTGTTTGAACCATAAATAAAGCCATATATTTTGTTCATAAAATTTCATGTGGGGTTTGAACCCCCAAAACCCCTCCCTGGCTACGGCCTTGAGCATAAACAAACAAATGAAGTACTAAAATATCCCTGTTGACGTCACTTGCAACGTGCTCGGCTAACTAGAACACGTGCGTGATCTTCACTTGACGAGAAAGTTCTCTGTGGACAGCTCTCGAGTTTTAACTGCACTGTGAAGGCTCCCATTTAAAAACTAGATGAGAACCGTTACCTTACGTGGAAGTTACGTGAACGTTAAGTTGGCCGCGATCCCTCATAGCAACGTTCTGTACGTGGTAAGATGTATACAAGAAATGACTTTGTGGCCGAGGGCGACTTGAGAATGTGCCACAACTATTTTGAAACCATAATGTTCAACAAGATGGACGTGAATAATACAACGAAACAATTTTATCTAGCATTTAGTTAAGTATTAACAAGTATTTTAATAATACTAGCTAGATTTTTTTTATTTGTAGTTGATATTTTTGTACTCACTTTACAAATAAATAAAATTGCAAACATGTTCAAAGTTTGTATCAAAACTTTATTACAAATTGTCATAATTACTACCACAAATATGTCACAAAATATATTTTGATGATCAAATACCTATGTAGGGTTCAATTTGGGCGTGGGAGATAAGTATGGCCCATCTTCAGAACTCCTCAATACTGGAGATTATTATAATTATGGTCCGGATAACTAATGAGCCTTTGCACACACACACACGCACACACACACACAAAACACATGCTGGTGCCATCATGAAAAAATTACACTGCTATGGACATTAAATATCCAGAGTTATATTTTACAAGTATAAACCAAACTGAAAATATCCCATCACTGCACATTTGAACAACTCCTTTATTCATATTTGGAAAATTTGGAGATCCTAATTTATTAAAATCTTTTAAAGTTTGAAAAACCACTAGGCAAATGATAAATTTAACTCAGGGAACCTGATACAACGATAACGGAGCACGGTTTGAAAAACCGTGAGACATGTAATACATCTTTTATCTTCAAGAGGATGTAACCATGTTCCTCTAGTAGCTGTGTTTGACCTCCCTAGCCACTCAGACATGAAGAGGATGTAACCATGTTCCTCTAGAGCTATGTTTGACCTCCCTAGCCACTCAGACATGAAGAGAATGTAACCATGTTCCTCTAAAGCTGTGTTTGACCTCCCTAGCAGCTCACCTAAGTTGACGGTCTCCCCGCTGGTAAATAATTCATGTCATGTCGTGACACTGTTGTTACTCACGTGACGACTGCTCCCTCTGGATCAAGTCGGGATGGTCAGAGCCGCCGCGCTGTCATTCACAGGACATTGTGTTCCTGAGTGTCACACAGTCATGGAGGATGGACCACGAGACTCGCCTTCAAAGGTGGAATTCTTCTTCGCCAACGAGAACAAGTGAGTAAAATATTTCATAGGTAAACAATTCCCCCTAATCCTCCCCACAATCTCCCAATGGGGTCACTTGGTTCATTGATCTTTCTACCCCCTATAGTCGGTTCATTGATCTTTCTACCCTCTATAGTTGGTTCATTGATCTTTCTACCCCCTATAGTTGGTTCATTGATCTTTTTACCCCCTATAGTTGGTTCATTGATCTTTCTACTCCCTATAGTTGGTTCATTGATATTTCTACCCCCTATAGTTGATTAATTGATCTTTCTACCCCCTATAGTTGGTTCATTGATCTTTCTACCCCCTATAATCGGTTCATTGATCTTTCTACTCCCTATAGTCGGTTCATTGATCTTTCTACCCCCTATAGTCGGTTCATTGATCTTTCTACTCCCTATAGTTGGTTCATTGATCTTTCTACCCTCTATAGTTGGTTCATTGATCTTCTATAGTTGTTGCATTGATCTTTCTACTCCCTATAGTTGGTTCATTGATCTTTCTACTCCCTATAGTTGGTTCATTGATCTTTCTTCCCTCTATAGTTGGTTCATTGATCTTCTATAGTTGTTGCATTTATCTTTCTACCCGTATAGTTGGTTCATTGATCTTTCTACCCCCTATAGTTGGTTCATTGATCTTTCTACCCCCTATAGTCGGTTCATTGATCTTTCTACTCCCTATAGTTGGTTCATTGATCTTTCTACCCCCTATAGTCGGTTCATTGATCTTTCTACTCCCTATAGTCGGTTCATTGATCTTTCTACTCCCTATAGTTGGTTCATTGATCTTCTATATTTGTTGCATTGATCTTTCTACTCCCTATAGTTGGTTCATTGATCTTTCTACTCCCTATAGTTGGTTCATTGATCTTTCTACTCCCTATAGTCGGTTCATTGATCTTTCTACCACCTATAGTTGGTCCATTGATCTTTCTACTCCCTATAGTTGGTTCATTGATCTTTCTACTCCCTATAGTCGGTTCATTGATCTTTCTACTGTCAGTATAGTCCAAACCAAGGTTACCGTGAATCCACCATTTTTAAATACTTAGCAAAGCCACACGTGCACATTCTTTTGTTAAAATCTCCAAGGCCTCAGCCCGACCACCACCGTTAGCGTTAGCAATGTTAGCGCCAACATTTGTGAGTAGAGGGTGACATGTTGTCATCACAATGAACACGCCGGCCATTTATCTCAGTTTTATAAGTCGCAGCCACTACTTCTTTATTCAAGTATCTCATCATTTGTCTCTATGGGTCTTAGTTTGATCCCGTTCCAGACCAACTGTTCACAAATAATGTTTGTAGGTGCTGGGGATTGAACCCGGGACCTCTGTATCTGTAGCCAGAACCTTTGACCGCTAGACGATACTTGTTATTTTCTTGGATTATATAAAATTATTATTATATATCTTGAAAAACCTTTCTTTTTACCTAGAATAGCTATAGTTACACAGAAAAAACTATTTTTGCTAAATTATTATTTTTATGTAAATCTTCCAACGTAAAAAACTATGTAAATTGTTACAGTCGATATTTCTTTGGAAAGAAAAAAAAAACTAAATATTTAATTCAATTGGCTCAGAATTTTGTGAAACTTATTTCAAACTTGACTAGAAATTACCCCCTCCCCCCTTTTTTTTTACCCTTGACCGATCAATAAAAATGTCTTGGTAAAAATGAACATCTTTGAGATGATTGGTCTTGCGTAAACAATCAATTGAGTATTTTGGGAGAAAAATAGCAATCATATTATTGATAATGAAACATAAAAAAAAGTTTAAAAAACTTTTTTTGTAACAATTTAGCGATTGAAATTTCGGTAATTAGTTTAAATAGGTTTATATTCTAATAAAATATCAAGGTGAGAGTGGAACATTGGACTCGACTTAGTAATTTGTGACGTATAGTCCAATATTCTCACAAATGGACATATCTGAGAGATATAATATTAATAATAATATTTAGCACCGCGTATTACTACCCGTTCAGGTTATACGCTTTAAGTACTAATTACGCTAACGGATTAGGAATTGTAAAGGTTGAATTAGAGGAAGTGAACCCGCATTTGCGTGGAGGGAGAGTGGAAAACCATTTAGGAAAAACCACCCCCAGTTCACCCGACCGAGATTCGAACCTCGATCTCCCCGTCCTCAGCAGTCGAGCTCAACACGACAAGCGCGTTAGCCAGCTACGCCACCGAGGCGGGTCTGAGAGATATAAAATGTTACATCTTTTGCGTCATAACTACCTGTTCAGGTTGTACGTATGTATGATAATTGTTATTATAAGGTAGGAATGAGGAAGGAAGTATTCTAGAGATCATCCGCCAGCATTTGCTTGGAAAGAGAGTGGGAAAACACTTAGGGAAAACCACTCTCGGTAGATTTGATCGAGATTCGAACCCCGATCTCTCCATCATCAGTAGGCTTGTGTAACACGCGAGTGACGCCTCAAACTATGCGGCCATTGAAGTGGGTGTTATCAATGTTGATCGCACAATAAATGTGTTTCATATTTTCTAAAAGGTGCTCAAAATGTCCATTTGGAAGAAAATCAAGGTGTACCTACCAAAAGGCAACGGGCAACTTAACAGGATAAACTTATTTTAAGTTTTATGACACTAATACTCGCTTTAGTGGCCGCATGGTCTAAGGCGTTCGTTCCTATCGTGTTAGACTGGACTGTCGATGACAGAGAGGTTGGGATTCGAAACCTGGTCGGGTGTACTGAGGGGATTTTCCTAAATGGTTTTCTCACTCTTCCTCAACGTAAACGCTGGTACACTTCCTCTAAATTTAGCCTTCCTAATCCCAAACAGACAAGTGTAACTATTACATAGGCGTAAAAAACCCAAACGGGTAGAAATAAAACACTTCACATCCTTGTAGCTTAGATGTGCACTTTTTCCGACGCTTGCATTGTAAGTATCTCTCTTATTTTCTCAGGAAAAGGGGGACCTTCAGTAGGAGCAGAAGAGAAATGGCCAGGGTCACCGTCGAGATTGCCGAAACGGACGATGAATCCAGCCTCCTAAGCCAACTGTCGGGCGAAATGCACGACGAACTGATGGACGCTCTGTGCAAGAACAAGACGGACAGACACTTCAAGAAGATCATCTCCCGCTGCGTCCAGAGCGACCGCAAGCTGTGCTCCGACATGCTCGCCGTGACGGCCTGCATGTGTGACTACACGGGCAGGTTCGTGGACATCATGCTGGACGACGAGCTGGACCCCAACGCCATCCTTCCCCGCGAGGCCATCGACCAGGTCGTCAAGAACCTCGACCTCACGGTGGGACAATTCATGAAGGACACTCAGATACTATGTGAAGGGAACACTCCGATACACCTGGCCGCCGCCGTGGGGAACTACAAAGTGCTCCGGGCGATCCTGGATCACCCTAAAAGTAGCGGCAATCTAAAGAACGAGAACAAGTTTACTGCTATGCACTTCGTGTCCTTGGGAAAACTGCGGAAAACAACCCATTCTAGCTTTAAACCCGAGTACGTCAAGTGCGGAATACTCCTCTTGAAGAAATATAACCTTGAGTTGGAAGCCAAGAACAAAGACGGGCAGACTGCCGCGGAGTTGGCGGCGTCTTGTGGTAACTTCCTAGTGGGCGTCCTGTTGGATAACTGGGCGACCGAGGCGTACATAAACGCGAGGGATGTTTCTGAAGACGACTTCCTGTATGAACTCACCTCCGCGATATTCATAAAGGATATGTCTAGGTTCGAAAGACTCCTCTCAAGGCAAGGATTGAGTCTGTCCCTCCTCGTCGCAGGTATGTGCGCCTCGCCGTTCGCCTCGCCGAACGTTCAAAGGGAGTTCTCCGCCGAACAGAGCGTGGCTATGGCCTGTCTGTACGACTACAGTGGGGATTTCATGAGGTTGATGCTGGCCTCGGCCTTGGACTCTAACGACATCATCCCTCTGAGCGCTCTCCTGGTGGTGCTAGAACTGTTCGACCCGGAAGTGGCCTCGATGATTCGTGACACGGGTATACTGTGTCACGGTAACACCGCTCTACACTTGGCCGCGGTTGTGGGTAACTACAAAGTGCTGAGATTACTGGTGGGTGACGGGTTCACAGTCCACGGTAAAGTGAACGAAATGAGGGTTACGGCACTTCACTACGTCTTACTGGCAAAGATGAGCCATTTAAATATACAGGGTTTCACCCCGCAATACGTTAGATGCGCCATTCTTTTGGGGGAAGCACTAGATTTGGATGTTCCTTCTAAACAGAAAGATGAACAGTTTGCCACTGACGTGGAAAATTTAGGTGACAACTTCTTGGTGAAGTTTCTTGTAGAAAGAAGAGAGGACTTCAAAAGACCTGTAAGCCCCAACTGCCTTAACGAGGACCTTCAAGAAAAGCTTAATAGCTCAATGCGCGCAGCTAATTTTACCAAGTTTAACAAAATATTATCTCAGAGACAGAAAACTACCATAGATTT
Organism: Timema monikensis; assembly: GCA_902151445.1. Lineage (NCBI taxonomy): Eukaryota > Metazoa > Arthropoda > Insecta > Phasmatodea > Timematidae > Timema > Timema monikensis. Next base: position 6,339 of record CABFVZ010001388.1, on the reverse strand, counting down.
TTCCGCGGAGCGTTGCGTTTCAGTGGCCTGTTTACAAGATTCTTCTGGAAAGTTCATGAGAAGTTTGCTAAACGCTGGGCTGGATCCGAATGCAATGATCCCTTTGCAAATAATTCTAACTGCCATCGAGAGCGTTGGTCCTGAATTAGCGGAGCTTTTGAAGGACCCCCGAATCCTGTGTGTAGGAAACATGGCCATTCACATCGCCGCAGTCCTGGGAAATTACAAGGTGATCCGAGAACTCATGACTTGCCCACGCACAGATTGTAACCTGCGGAACGAAATACATTTTACGGCCCTCCATTATGTGTCTCTGGGAAAGCTAAGGCAAACATCTCACTTGGATTTTAAGCCTGAATACGTCAAGTGTGGAATACTCTTGTTGAGGAATCAAGGTTTCCAGAGAGACTGCAAAAACATGGAGGGTCAGACTGCCGCAGAACTTGCAGAGTCGTGTGGTAATTTCCTCGTGAAAAATCTCATTAAGCGTGGACGGTTTGATAATGAGGAATCCAGCAAGAACAGACTGTGCGATGACCTCCAGGAGAAATTGATAGTCGCTATCCGGGAAAATGATCTTTTAAAGTTTTATAAAATCATTTCTAGACACGAGGCGGGCCCGAATTTGTTCGGGGAGGAGTGCAGCAACCCGGTATGTGAGCGAAGTGGCGTCTATACGAGCCCCGGCGTTTTCTCCGCTGATTATTGCGTCATAACGGCGTGTTGGCAGGACTATCGTGGCGAGTTTATAAAGATGATGATAAAGTCTGGTCTCAACATAAATGCCGTCATTCCTTTGAGTGCTATTCTAGTCGTGGTGGAGCATTTCGACCCGGGAACAGTGATCTTGATAAAAGACTCCATCATACTCAATGAAGGAAGCTCCTCAGTACATCTGGCTGCTGGCGTGGGGAACACGAGGGCTCTGGGGGAACTGTTGCGAGATTCACGAACAAATTACAACCTTGAGACCTCTGAATTTAAGCTCCTTCCTCTTCACTACATCGTGCGAGGGAATCTACCATGTGAGCCTCAGTACTGTGAGTGTGCCAAACTATTCTTACAGAAAGAAGATATAAATGTCCAAGTGTTCACTGAAGAGGAATTAACCAATCGCAAAGGAAACATTCTTGTGAAAGGTCTTATACGTAACAGAAAAATAAGTTTACCACGGAAACTTCAGAATATGTTGTGTATAGCCATGAGTAACAACAATATAAAAGAGTTTTGCGAAAAAATGGAGGAAAATAAATCCAAGCAAAGCGAGTTTTCTGCTGACTTTTGCATAACACTGGCAAGTCTAATTGATCGCTCCGGTCAGTTTACTAAAATTTTACTTCAAAAAAGACTAGACCCTAATTCATTTATTGTTGTGAACAGGGGTATCTCGCTTTACGATAGTAAAGTACTCGAATGCTTGACAAATTTGAGCAATCAAAATGGCCTCACAACGATACACTTGGCCGCAGCTTTGGGGAATGTTGGTATGCTGGCTGAGTTGCTCAAAGACCCAAGAACAAATTACAACTCTGTGAGTGAGCAGGGCTTCTCAGCATTGCATTATATTTCGTTAGGGATGTTGAAAGATGTACAGGATAACAATTATCTACCTGAGTATGTCAAATGCGTGGAACACCTACTTAAGGTCCCAAAATTTGACTTTAATAAGGTTAACATCAACAAACAAACTGCTATGGACCTAGCCGTTAAGACACGCAACTTTGCAGTGCTAGACGTTCTTTTGGAAAGTGGCAGGATTGATTTGCACTACGCTCCTTGTAATTCTTTATCTAGAAACATAGAGGAGCAGATAGTCGACGCGATAAAGCACAATGCATTAGATAAGGTACAAAAACATTTGCTTAGTGAAGGTAGGCCTAAACATTTCTGTGCAAGTCGATGCGTCACAGCAACTTGTTTGCTTGACCGCAAAGGCGATTTCATTGCATGCCTGCTAGACGCGGGATTAGACCCTAATGACATAATTCCAATAAGCGTGGTTATTCACATTATTCGGAACAACTTCTCATTGGAAATATCTGTCCCTTTGGTTGAGATTCTGGACTGCGATGTGTATCCTATACAGCTAGCTGCAGCAGTGGGTAACGACGGTGCTCTTCGGGTACTACTGAAACATCCCAACATTGATTGCCATGTAGTTACAAGCGACAACCAAGAATACACAGCCCTACATTACGTAGCACTGGGAAAGCTGAGGGACACCAGGTACATGTCCAAGTACGTGATCTGTGCCGTACATCTGGTAGATCACGGGGATCGAACTGGAGATGACAGTAAGTACAAGTGGACAGCCATGCATCTTGCGGTAGAGAGTTGCAACTTCCCGGTCCTAAAAACAATGATAGAAAGCAGGAGTGCCAATCTAGACGTCCTGCGTGGCTCAGATTCCCTTTTACAAACACTGCTGATGAGTGTTGGCTCTCATGAAGAAGCAGTAAAAGAATGTATCAAACTTCTACTCAGAAAAGGTGTCAATGTGAACCATCTTAACAGAAACAAGGAAACCGCTCTCCATATGGCTGCCAGGTATGCCGATTCTGACATACTAGAAGCCTTGGTTCGTATTCCAGACGCGAATGTTTGCAAATTGGATGACGAGGGGTGATGTCTAGTTCGGACGCCGAGGAACTAATACGTTGTCTGGAAGTTCTAGTCAACTTGCAAGATACCAGTACGACGCCTGTCAGCAAAGGTCCCCACATGGAACCGAGAGGGTTAAACGTCAACGGCAAAGACAAGTCGGGCCTTACGCCACTCTATGTCGCTTTAAAGAAAAACAACCAGAGCGCGGCTCTAATTTTGATGAAAGCCGGTGCAAGCATAACAGATAGATACGACCGAACTCGTTTATTGATGGAAAAAATTACCCCACAAACTTTGGAAACGTACTTTGACATCTGCGTTGAGCAACATTTCGAACCACACGAGAGCAAGTACCTCCTGAACTTCAAATACAAGTTCCTCCCCCAGCACAAAGGGACAGAGGTGCGTGGCGAGATAATGAAGCGAAATAAGGGACAACCAGACATGGAGATGATCGTTATCAAATATATCCACGACAACAAACATTTCAAACACTTACTTTTCCACCCACTGATTAGCAGTTTCGTTTACCTCAAGTATAAGAGGTTTACTTGGCTCATACACACAAACGTGATAGCCTACATACTATTTGTTTGCTTTTTAAATACCTTCATCGTTGTAGAGAACTTTGCTTGGATGAATAAAACGGACGTGTATGAAAATATGACGAGAGGAGATCTTCTCGAGGCACAAGGCCCCCTCTATAAGAACTCGCGCCGGACGTTGATAAGCTACCTTATAATTCTGACATGTGCTATGAGCATCCGCGAGCTTATCCACGCGTACATTCTGAGAGGAAAATATTTCCAAGTAGTCGAGAACCTCTTACAGGTTTGTCTCTTGTTGCTGGTCTTCGTCATACTCGTCTCGAGTGACACTCTCGATGTTTACGTCCTACGACATATATCTGTGTATACAGCCTTGCTGTCTTGGTCCGAGCTTATACTCCTGACAGGTAGACTCCCCCTCTGCTCCGTTCAGTTCGAGATGCTACAGACAGGATTGATAACCTTCTTTACCTACCTTACCTGGTTCTTCCTTATTCTAGCGGGATTCGCCATCTGTTTCTTCCTGCTGTTTGGTGACAGCAGTGACACGTTCATCAACCCTCTGAGCAACTCCTTGCGGACGGTCACGATGATGACCGGAGAGTTAGAGTTCAAGACCCTCCAGTTGAGCTTCGTGCCTTACACCTGTCACCTGGTTTTCCTCTTATTTGTGCTACTGGTGACCATGGTCCTCCTCAACCTGTTGAACGGTCTGGCCGTGAGAGACACGCACAACATAATGGACAACGCCAAACAGCTAAGGGTGGAGTCGAGGGTGCGACTCATGCTTTTCATCGATAGCCTGTTGTTCACCAAAGGCTGGCTCGCGCAGAGGACCCTTTTGAAATACGTTCGTTCTTCCTTCCTCATGCTCAGGAACGAGTATACGGTGCAGCCTAACATCCAGAACCTTCTGAACGCTCGTCTGAAGCAAAGGTTCCGCATCTGTTGTAGACGGCCCAAGATTGACAGGATGGACAATGACGTCATCCACAGGGCCAAGGAGCTGCTGAATCAAGATAAACAGGTTACGGAAGTGGAATCGTTGAAGAAAATCTTCAAGACAAACTACAGGGAATCTGAGATACAGGCGAAGCGCAATACCAAGATGTATCTTGAGAAATTCGAGGAGAACTCGGAAAGGTTGGGTGAGATAAGAGATAACCTCGAGAGACTTCAAAAAGAATTGCGTGAAAGTTGTGATGAGTGTAAAAAGCAAATGGAAGAGAACCACCAAACTACCATCAACAACTTGCTTTATCTTGTCAGACATTCCTCCGACGTGTGGGAGCAGTTGAGTTCCTTGAAATCTGCAATCAGCGTCTCAAATATAAAACTAAACAAAGATAGCAATTAGTTTTTCAATATACATGATTTTGATTATTACCGGCAACCGAGGTAGCTTGGTTAAAATTGAGCACATTTTTAAAATTATCCTATTAAATCTTTTTTTTTTTTATAATACCCGCATCTTACTATCTGTTCAGGTTATACGCATATTTTATAATTACTCTAATTGGATAGGGATGAGGAAGGAAGAATTTTAGAGGTAATTGTTATGTTTTTTGAATATTTATTATTATTATTATTATTATTATTATTATTATTATTATTATTATTATTATTATTATTATTATTAGTAGTAGTAGTAGTATAGTTGTATTGGAGACCAAAGGTACTCTATTTACTTTTGTTTGTTGTTTACAGTGTTGCTTTGAATTGTTAATTGCCACTCTTTTTTTATACTACCTCTCCAATGAAAGGCTTCCTCTCTCCTGATTGGACAGGTGTGGTTTCACCCCTGTTTTTATTTGCCATCATAACTTGTCATTTAATAAAACAACATTCTTCAAGTGACTCTTTCATTGTTCTGATTTTATATACATTCCACTTCTAGATTATGCTGACTAGCAGATTTTTCAGAAATCTACCTGCATTTGCGTGTAAGGATAGTAGGAAACCATTCAGGAAAACACACCCTTAGTAGATCCAAACGGGATTTGAACCCCGACTTTCCTGTCATCAGCAGGCCAATCGAACACGAGAGTGATGGCTTAGACCATTCGGCTACTGAAACTATGTTAAATTTATTTTTGTATTTAAAAATGTGGATATAATAATTGTTTCTGAAACCATTAAAACATATATCTAGAAAATATTATATTTTTTAAAATATTCTCAACGTTTTAGCGTAATTTAAAACTACACCATTTGACGATATTAAGATTAAGATAAAAGCATAACAATGCACAACAGTTAATCATTTTTTTTACCCCTTTCATGTATTTATCATATTTATTATAAACATATTTCTACATAATATATATAAGGCATAGTATTACATTATATCTATTCCTTATTCTTAAATACTTCATTTCATGAATATTTCTAACACATTGTAATGCTAAATTATTGTATTTAATAAAACATTATTTATAATATAAAATGTTATATTGTAAATACAGCCTTTCCCTAGAAATTATTCATAAGGCCTCGAGAGATTTTAATGTTCATAGGTTGGTAATTTTGTCATGAGATCGTGTACACTCTATTTAATTATAACATGAAGAGAACGCAATAAAATAGCAAAATATATTAAATGACTAATTTTTTTTATGCGTGACAACCATTTATGTCCCATAGGTGCACTGGACACGATCATTATGTGACCAGATGGGTGACGCCCTTTTTGGTAACTCTTCAGGCACCTCATGTGGGGTGTCTCAAGGACGACACATGAGATAAGACCAATAAGAGCCGTGTCTGGGAATACCCTTGTTCCTATTTAGACCAATGTTTCCCAATCTAGGTAGTACCAACCCCCCAGGGGGCGATTTTGATGTTTGAGGAGGGTAGTAAAATGGCGTTTAGGTTTTTAAGGAAATTACATCATTAATATGTATGTTAATATTATTGTATTGACCATCTGGAAACAGGCAGCCATTAAACAGAAGTGTGGACCAATTTGATACTTTTGACAGGGGATAAAAATGATATTAATTTGTTCTTTCAATAAGCTGATAATCAATTCCTGAGTCGTTCTTATATAAATACCAAAATATATATTTACTAGATAGCTGTTGCCCGCGGCTTTGCTCACGTGGAAGTTGATTATATACAAATACGAAAATATACATATATATTTACAGATTAATTTAAAATATTACGTTACGTTGATGACCATAAC
>CABFVZ010001387.1:184556-205522 GCA_902151445.1 Timema monikensis | reverse complement strand
ATTGACAGATACTGTGGGACTGACATCTTAAAGCAGGTGAAAAACAATTATTATTTATGAACATAATATACTGTTGAATATAGTATCAAGTTGTTTTCTATCTAACTTAACATCAAGGAAAAATATACATTTAAAATAAAAGGTTAAACCATTAAAAGAGATGTTTTGACTTGAAATCCAAAGAGAAATTTTAAGACCGTGGTAATGATAACAACAAGGCAGGAGAGAGATCCACCATTTTCAGAATTTATAGAAATGTTTTTAATTAAGCTCATTTTTTTTCAAATATTGATCCTGGACATCGCGATATTTTACCAGAAACTTTTTTATAAAGAGAAAAAGGCTAGGTCAAATGTGTGATGCCCATGATTGAAGTTAAAAAAAATAACACTTTATATAAAATTAAACTAAATGTATCTATTTGTTTTGTTCACTCATAAAAACTGAAAAAGATATTTTTGAGTTTCCTTAAATCCAAACTTAATAATTACCTAACCCACCTCAATGGCCCCATGATCTAATGCACTACTCTCGTGTTAGACTAGGCTACTAAAGCTAGGGAGATTGGGGTTAGATCCCAGTCAGATAAACTGAGAATGTTTTTCCTAACTTATTTTCCACTCTCGCTTTACGCAAATTAGGGTGCACTTTCCCTAAAATCAACATTCCTAATCCCTAACCCATTAATGTAGTTAGTACATGGATGAATAACCTACACAAGTAGTAAACCGCGGTGTTGACGAAAATAGTTACCTCTGGTCACAGGTCTTTGTAGGAATCCGTAAACACGACGGCAACATGAAGTCACTCATCATGTTTTCAATTAATTTCCCCATTTTCCTTCTTTTAAACTACAAAGTCTTCACATATCAACCACGCAAGTTCTATTCCAATGCTTTCAAATTATGTTCGAGTTTCGCAAAGACGCTGCTACCTGGAAGTCTGTCGATGTCGCCGACAAAAGGTAATTGAGGAGTGTCTGGTTGAACAGATTACCACAGGAATGCGGCGCCGTGGCGTGTGACGCTGTTTGGCGTTCATGTAGCGTCTCCTCTCCCCTTCACTGCTCCAACCCCCTTTACGTGGTTGGGTGCGTGACGCGCCGTACGTGACTTAGACGCTGACGTTTCATGTGAGACACATGAGAAACACTAATATCAGCAGGTTAAGAAGAAGGCGTCATATTCCACGCATCGACTGATAAATTTTGCAAGAAATATTAAATATTACATCAAATAGTTAATCTATTTTAATTGTTAATTACGGTTATAGGCGCATCTAAATATCACATTTTATAAATTGAAAAAATGACACCTGGACACGGGATTCAAACCTGGTACTCTTGGATTAGTACAGCAATGCACCGAGATATCCTCAGGATAATTCTTCCCTCATATTAATGGAAAAGTCTGTTATGGACGTGAGGAAGATTAAAATCATGAGCTATCAGATAATGCAGCTACCATCGACTCGGCAGTTGGCTTATTGTTACAAGGAAGATTTCTGGACAGCTCAGTGTTTGGAACATTGGCATACTAATCCAAAGGTAACGGGTTTGATTCCTGTGTCCAGGTGTCATTTTTAAATCTAAAGAATATAATGTGTTTTACCTAAACACTATATCAGAATCTGATTTATGACAAAGCATAACTCAAGACAAAAGTGTAGAGAGGAAAGATAAATTTTTATTAAAAGTGTTTTATCTGACAACTATAAAAGTGACTATATCTAATTTCCCGTATGCACACGTCAATTCGTATGATCTACATCTGTCACTTTTGATATTGACAAATGTGTCCATAAGTAATTTACCCCATTATAAGTCTTAAATAGACATGTTTTATGAGCTATTTTAAAATGATTTGCTAGTAACACAGCTCAAAAATATATTTTGACTTGTGTTACTAACCCCCCCTCCAACAGAAATATTTTCAGCTTCTTTTAAATGCTTTATCAATAAAGTGGATTTTTCTATCACAAAAGTAAAGATTGTACACATTTAATTTGAAGTCAGTTCAACAGCTGTTTAGTTAATAATATTATGTTTAATTAGTAATCATGAACATAAAAAATCATCGATACGATTCAATATAAATGCCAATAAATTATCTATTAAAGTTGAATCAAAGTTTGAAAATATAGCAAAAAAGAATTAAAACTATAAAAAAATAAAATCTATATCTATAAAACATGCATGTCTACAACTAGGAAAGCGATTCAGTGGTTGATTAGACTAAGGTGACACTCTGGTGTTTGACTAGCCTGTTGAATATGGGGAGATCGTGGTTTGAATTCCAGTCGAGTCTATTGAGTTTTTTTATAAATGGTTTCTCACTCTCCTTCCACGAAAATCCAGGTAAATTAACTCTAAAATCATTCCTTCCTCATCCCTACCCCATTTTATTAATTGTCATTAAATGTGTATAACTAGAACATGTAGTGAGACGCAGTGTTTAAAAAAAAAAATGGGGGTTCATGAGCAGAGTTTGTCTGTGATGAGACAAAAAAAGTAAAATAACAATTCAAAAGATCCTGTCCCTGGATTGATAGCCATCAGTCAGAGAAAGTTCGGTCCACCTCAACATAAATGTGTGGAAACGACCCTAACCTTAGTTTGTTAGAAGAGCGAGGGTAGGATCATAGATGTTCGTAGCAATTGTAGTATTTAAAGACCTTATGCCTTTTTCTGTTTCGTCGTACTGCGTTCAGTGTCGAGTTTGGCTGCCATTAAATGTTTTGAAGTCGGTTGATTATCATACTGTTATTGTTAAACTTAGTGTTTTTTGTTTTTTGTAATTGCAAACGTTTGTTTATTCCTCTTCCTCGCCGGCGTTTTTTTGAATATGTGTTAGCTTTATGATGATAGTAATTCGAATATGATTGCCCCTTAAAAGGCTGATACTAACTTATTTAGAATTATTTAGTCCCTTACAACCGGACGGTTATTTAAATACCAACTGTCGAGAGATCTTAGAATTACGGTTTGACTAAATAATTTTAAATCTTAAATGAGAAAGTTAAAACTTTGATTGAACTTTTGAAATGCCCAATAATGATAGGTTGTAAGTAACCAAAAAGGAAAGTCTTTATTTAAAGGTGACGTTTGTTATCGTGAATACAATCCTTATTCTTTGGACCTTCTGGATGGTACATGGGGATTAATTGGTTTTATAAAACAAAATCTGTACGGTATGTAATATGTTGATTGGCCTTGGTGCTATGTTTCTGGTAATACGTATCACATATGTAGTAAATGTGGAGTTACCGCTCTTTATGTAAGTCACAGAAATTCGGTATTGATAAGTAGCATCATTTGAGCGTGGAAACTTGTGTCAGAGTTGAAGAGGTTATCATAGCTTCAGAGGATTGGTTGACAAGGAACTAGGTACACGTGCGACAAGTGAATGCAGATATGGAGCTTCAAATAATTTGGGGTTAGGATTAAATGAATCTATGCATAAGGGGTGTGGCTTGTTGCCAGGGTAAGTAGAGCTCTTTAAAACTGTACAGTATAATATTATTAATCCGGGCCTTACTAAACCGGACTTCATTTAATCCGGGAAGCCCTTTTCCCAAAATAATACATTAATAAATGCCATTAAAAAAAGTTTGATAGTGCAAGAAATGTGTGCCAAAAGAAAACCACATAATATAAGTTGTCTTTTTTAATCTGTTAGTATGACATATTACGTGAGTGTGAATGAACCAAGACCTTCATGCTCTGAGTAGATTTAAATTAAAGGACCAAAATATTTTTTTCAGGAAAATGTATTCCTGAGTACATTCAAAGCCATCTCAAATTGGTTTCCCCATTTAACTTAGAAGAAACAACCGCTCGATATCCTCTAAAATGCATTCAGGATAAAAGAACCAGAGTGGTAATTAAATAATATAACCGTTTATTGTAATTTATTGTACATACAAATCGCAAAAATGAATGTATAGTATTACTCTATTGATTGTGACATCATGGTTAGCTGAAGATCTTCCCCTCCCCCATTTTCCCTCCCTTGGATCAAAAACAGTTCTCATGTCAAATCCATTCCCTAAACAAGGCGATGGGGCGATGCCCTTTATGAAGGTCCCTAAGCCGTGGTTCAATTTCAACAGGGTGATTTTAGCATGTTTTTCCACATTCTTATTCTTGTTGACAATATTTAGAAATGTAAGTTAATCTGTGGACAAATCGATTTTATTTTAATAGGTTTCAGGCTTAACTAACACACGTTTTAAATATATCTTTAATAAAGTCAATTTATAATAATTCAAAAGAAAAACAATGAACTTAAACCTAATGTTGGATGCACACTGTATTGAACACTATGCGTTAACACACGATGCAACAAAAATGTTTTTATGTCATGGAACAACAAAACACGATAAAACATGTTCTTCTCTCATACTTTCTGTGTTCGATAAAATGGCGGGAAATGATGAGGAAATAAATTTGTTGTTGCGAGAGTGATTGGTGATGCTTCATGAAGAAGAGGAATGCCAACAAAGTATCTGGGTTAGCCCAATATTTAAAAACAAGACAGATAGTCTTTAAGATTTAAATTGTAGAATGCAGGTCTCTATTGCACAGATATTATATGTTTTTCAACATCACCTGGCAGAAAGTAGTTCTACATTGTTTCCCTTCTGCTTTTGCATTGATATTTTACTACTACAAACAAAAAACTAGAAAACCTAGCTTCGGCAATCAACAATATTCAGATTAAGCCAACACACTCCACTCTACAAACTAGTAAACAAGATGGTGGTGTATGCTCAATGCAAAATGTTTCATCCATTTTGTTCCATTAAACAGTTTTATCTTAGGAGTTTTGTAGATCCAGTTGCCTAGGCATCTAGGTTATGATTAAGTTTATTTAAGTTTTGAATACGTTACACTATTCTTTCAACCAGCCCCACTTTCAAAGTGAGAGTCAGATGTGAGAGCCAGGCACACTATCCTTTCAGCAAGCCCCACCTTCAAAGTGAGAGTCAGATGTGAGAGCCAGGCACACTATCCTTTCAGCAAGCCCCACCTTCAAAGTGAGAGTCAGATGTGAGAGCCAGGCACACTATCCTTTCAGCAAGCCCCACCTTCAAAGTGAGAGTCAGATGTGAGAGCCAGGCACACTATCCTTTCAGCAAGCCCCACCTTCGAAGTGAAAGTCAGATGTGAGAGCCAGGCACACTATCCTTTCAACCAGCCCCACTTTCAAAGTGAGAGTCAGATGTGAGAGCCAGGCACACTATCCTTTCAACCAACCCCACCTTCAAAGTTATAGTCAGATGTGAGAGCCAGGCACACTATCCCTGCAGCAAGCCCCACCTTCAAAGTGAGAGTTTGAGATGAAAATCTGTCCCACTATCCTAGCAAAACGTGATGTAATGGACAAGCTACAAGCTATAGTATGTATTTGTAACGCGATGTAATTTTATGTATACGCCCCTTCATTCCTATTGGTTACACGTCAGAGTTGGGTTAGTTGTATGTAGAGAGGTGGGGGAAACATGACGTGATGGACCTGCAATGTATTTGTACCAAAAACTAGATGTAATGGACACTTGATATAATTGTACACACCCGTTCTATGCAGTGTGCAGCCACTCCGTTTTAAAACACCCAATCAAGATAGCTCCACACATGATAACACAAACATGAGTTGCCCCGTCGTGTGCTAACACATAATGTTCGATGCAGTGTGAATCTAGCCTTAATGAACATAAGGAGGAAATAAAATCAACCAAAAGTTACGGAAACAAAGATAATTTTGATCAATAGTCATCATAACACGATGTTCCCTAAGACTCTGAATTAAATTACTTATATACTGACATATTTTAGAATTAAATTTTATTAATTTGTATGAATGTTTTTTCTTGTAGAATTTCGAGGATCTAAATTCAAACAATTTAATATTGTGATATATAATAACTATGGACAATCTCTAATTAATGTGAAATCAAAGTATAACATACATAGCACATTCTGTTCATATTGGATAATGACTTAATAATGTCTTCATGGATATAGGTTTATGCTAAAATTAATTTTGTAGTTAATCTACACTATATTTTGCAAATGTTTATTTGTAATACGAATGATTTTGATTTAAAACAACGATAAATTATTTATAATATACTTAAAACCTAAAGTGATTACGTTCTACAATTATTATTCCCGGAGTTCTATCTCAACAATTCTAATCATTATTTTTAAATTAAAGTTTATACACCATGGATTTAAACCAAACAATCTCAAATTTCAAATATATTCAAAGGAAAAACTAAATTTCACAAAACTATAATTTATTTCGATAGCAATTGATTGATTTCTAAATAAAAATTTTTTTTATATTTTTCTTACAAAACATTTATTTCGAGGACTTCTACAAGTAGTGTGAATGGTATACCTTTCATCCTGTATATCTCTCACCCTGTATATCTCTCACGTCTATACCTCTCACCCCGTATATCTCTCACCCTGTATATCTCTCACCATGTATATCTCTCACGTCTATACCTCTCACCCCGTATATCTCTCACCCTGTATATCTCTCACGTCTATACCTCTCACCCCGTATATCTCTCACCCTGTATATCTCTCACCTGTATACCTCTCACCCGTAATGTTATTTTCGTTGTTACGATATTAACAGTTCTCTTTGTACCTCATGTTGAAAAATATCTCCTTGGATTTAAAGTTTTTCTTTGCGATCAAGTTATTAAATAGTACATTATATTTATAGAGAATAACCGTGGTTCACATGGTTTAAGACCTCAGTCACGATATTAATCAATTTTTTTTTTAATCACCCTTAGTACTCAATCGATTTCTTAGAATCTTAAATTAAAATCATTTGACATGAACTATTAAATGAGAAACATATCTCATGGCCGACTTATTTAAATGAATAGCCAGATTGATGAACCATGTACACGTATAGCTCGTTAGGCCTAGGTTCAAAGAATTTCCCTGTCAAATTTCGTTAAACTTGGTCCACGCATTTGACAGATATCGCGGAATAAAGACCCGGAAAATAGACTTACAGACGAAATTCCAAATGGTCAAGTTAAAACAGAACCTCACTTTGATCGGTCAACTGTTTAAGTTAAATTATTCAAATAATAATTATATGAAAACTATTTTTAGCACCGTTTCTTACTTCATGTTTAGGTTAAAGGCATACGAGTATGTACTAATCACGTTAATGAGTTAGAGATGAAAAATGTTGAATTTAGAGGAAGTGCACCCGCATTTATACTTGAATGGAGAGTGGAAAAAACATTTAGAAAGAACCACCCTCCGTACACCAAGGCTACCTGGGACTTGTAATCGCTGGGGTTTGCATATGAAAAAAATAACGTTTTGGGATTTGCATTCACCACATTTCAAATTTTAAAACTAATTACGTTTCAATACGAATTATATTTGGAATATTAATTTGATCTGGGAACTGAAATTGGTTCATGGCAATGCATTAACTGTCTAAATACCTAATTTTGTTACATTCTTTTCCACTATCCTAACTGAACTGAACCTAACCTAAACCAATCTAAACTAGCCTAGTATGACCTAACCTGACCTCGACCCCAGAATTTGGCATTTTAAGAGTTTATGTTGGAAAATCCTAGAGCTAAACCTGATGCGAGGGTAAAAGGAAGACAAGGACATTCAAGCCAGTGGAGCGTCAATTTTAATTAAACAAACCTTTATCTTTACATATAAACAAAACTCAGGAATAAAGCCGCAAATCTCACTACAGTGTTACGGCTGGACGCAAATACCACTGACACATGTTCCAAGCTATTGTACATCTAACATGGATTCAAACCCCAATCTCCCTCTCATAGGCAGTCTAGTCTACAGGGATAGTGACACCCTAGATCATGTGGCCACCAAATCAAGTATGGAAGCTTTTAAAGCAGCATTGCCGATTACATATAAAAAAAAGTGGTTGAGATCTAGAATAAAAAACTTTGAGCTGTAGTTTTTCACACCAATTATAACACATCTGAACCAACTTTGGGCTTTACCACTTGTCTCTTAGGACAAGCAAGAATGTTGACTTAGGCTATTTTTCGTTTGTGTACGACTCATGTGATTTTAAATTTGCTAAATGTTTATCTAAATAAATTCATGCTTAACCGGTAGAAAAAAATTGATAGAATTATTATTAAAAGTAAAAATTATTTCATTTTAAAAAGACTTAAGTCTATGTAAGATTGTTTCAATTTAAGAAATAATCTTTATTTTGTAATGTCATTCATAGTATTGATTAAAAAAAATTAAATTTCAATTTATTGATGCAATGCATATTAATGTTCGTTTATCTTCATCTTACGCTTCACCGGCGTACTTGTCGTCAAAGACGTTATATTATTATTCTACTTGGTAACTATTGACGAGGTGGTTCCACAAGTATAAGCTTTAGGGTTGTTTTCTACATTTGGTTTATTACTGTGGGTTTACTTACCATCCTTGCTTAAGGATATTGTGGATTTGTTTCCTCTAAAATAATCTTCCTTGTAATTAGCTATTCCCAAAAATAACCATCATATTAAAAGTACCAATTAAATAAATATAGCCTAGCTTCTTAGTTTATTTATCGACAATGTTCTTATTATTGATTGCGATTTTTTTAAACTTAATTTTAAGATAAACCTTGTCATGTATTGTATGGATAGATTCAAACATTTTATTTTAAGGGATTTACTAGTATGGGTCTGGAACCTTAGCTCAGTTTGTATTGAGATTAACTCTTATTTCCATTATCAGCAGTATATTCTACTGCGAGAGTCATGTTTAATACAAAGGTGGTCCAACGTGTTTCATCCCAAGGACCTAGTCCAATTATCAGTTTACACCTCGGGCCGAAGATAGATTTATTATTCCCATTGACTTAAAACAGGCCTACAAACAAAACTTAGTAAAAAATATTAATTTCAATACTTATATTGGCCTATAATCTAACTTTTTCTCTCTAATTCACTCGCATTAATGTCAGTTTTAAAAATATGTTCATTAAAAACAACAACGATCTAATCCCAAAGATTGTAATTATTTGTACAGAGATTACTGGGAACAACGTAGGCCAATCATTTGACAGGGTTAATGAGTTTAAATATTTAGGAACAATCTTGACTAGCAATAACGCTATTATGTAGGAGATTAGGAAAATAATACAGTCGGGAAATGCATGCTATTACTCGGTCGGTAATTTGTTGATATCTCGCCTGCTTTCAAGTAATGTTAAACTCAGAATATATAAAACAATAATTTTATCGTCAATTTAGGGTGTCTAAAAACAAGATGGTTAGAAAGAGTCCATAAAGGAATGAGGCTACTGGAGAGCTGAAGATTGATGATGATTTACTTAACCTGTACTCCTCAAAATATATTGTGAAAATAATAAAGTCTTATAGATTACGGTGGCCAGGACATGCAGTGAAAATGGGAGATTCTAGAACTTTGTTCAGGTTACCGACTGTCATACCTAGTGGGAAGACCTAGAAGCAGATGGGAGGATAATATTTGAATGGACCTGGACGAGATAGGGTGTAATGAGGTCGACTGGATAGAACAAGCTCCATATAGGGATATGTGGCGTACTTTTTTAAGTGTGACAATGAACTTTCCTGTTCCTAAAGCTAAAGATTAAGTAATCAAGAACAGAATAGAGTTCACGGGAATTAGGTGGATTTTACCATGATAAAAACTTTGTACGTGATAAAAAAAAAGGTATCTTCAAGTGATCTTTTAAGAGTCCCAGTGCTTTGTAAAATAATTGTCATTCTCTGAACGTAGATTTTCAAATTAAGTCATACCTTTGATTAATTTAAGCCACATTCTCAAATAATAACATAATATTTTCCTCCGGTGTACAGTAAATACCCAGCTAAAGGAATCATCCTTCACTACTCCGGGGGGGGTTTCTTTAATAGAAATATCTTGCCTTCTGCACTGGAAATTCTTACTTTTCCATTCATTATTTGAAGCAACCTTACTGTTAGTAAGTGTCTTCTTGAAGGGATATTCAACGCACAGTTTGAAATAGATTGTTACTGGTATGTCGTATGGGCTCTTAGTGAAGTAAGTGACATTGCTTGTTGTAAAACAGACATTTTTCACTTTTTAGATTGAAAGCTAAATGTGTATCACCGTGAATAACCCTAGCTGAAATTCTTTAACATCATTGGTCAAGTTAATAATAAACGTCAGTTTATATCTGACTTTATTGATTTATTTACATATATACGTAATGAATTTGATGTAACTACACAGCTCTGCCTTAATATGTGAATCGAAAAATCTCAACAGGATTGAGTTTTGCGAGACCACCCAACGATTGTTTATCTACAATGTACAAGAACAGGTCGGGACTGGACCTCCTCCATCGTCGGGATGTTGTCTATGGTATTTGGGATATCCGTCATGCCCGTCAACGTAGCTATTTGAAAGCTATTTTGATAATATTTGCTGCATGCACGAATACGATCAATTCAAAATTATGTATACATCGTTTACCATTATGTTTAGTTACACCTCCATGACGATGTGGGTTTATGTTTGTATACTGAATCTCCGAACTCGTCATTGAATCTATATAATCGGGTCTGAATTTTTCTTGAGGCATTCCTCGTCTTTGCCACTATACAGGCTGTTCGGAAACTCAACGCCCAAACTGCACATATAGTTTGTTTGAACCAAAAGTAATACAAAATCCCTATACACCTGTATCCAGCAAACAAGGCTAATACCATTAAAATGTGTTAAACATTTCGGCGTACAGCCCTGGGAGAGCAAGGTGGCGCAAGCATGCGTGTATAACAGGTTGCATAGGATTTAAGCACGCATCACTACACAAGTAAAATGATAAAGCAATTTCTGTGATGTAGGACCGTTAATGATGACCTTCAGAACGTAATACAATTTCTAGATTGACTGGTGTGTTGTTTACTATTAATTGTGCTACGTTCTGCTGCCGTGCTCCAAGATGTCGAGTTGTGCAGTGCCACGCGCCTAGCTCATATGCAACCTGTTATACACGCATGCTTGCACAGCTTTTCTCTCCCGGCGCTGTACGCTGAAACTTTGACCACAATTTAATGGTAATTAATTGCCGGATATAAGTTTAAAGGGATTTTATATTATTTTTGTTTCAAACAAATTATATGTGCAGTTTGGGCGTTGAGTTTCCGAACTTCCTGTATAGTGTACATAAAGTACTTATATTGTATCCAAAGTCATTGATTAGCTACTTGAAACATAACATAAATAATACCACGTTCAATTATATCGAGTAATTCTCTATTATTTATAAAAGAACATATAGCTACAGAAACGATTATTTATAAGGATCTGTGAATTAAAAATAATTAGACTAAAATATTATTTCTCTATGGATTTACTATTTAAATGCATGCATTCTGTAAATACTCTTTGGATTTTTCAATCAACTACAATATACAGAAAAATAGTGAATTCTACTTTCAATAAGAAAAGTCATCATTGACGTAATAAGGCAACAAACATCAATGTTATTTGATTTTATTCGTTTGATCACTATCTTAAAACTTTATCGGTAAAACCCAATATGATAAAAAAAATATTGCAATCAGTTAAGTGGTTCCATGCAATCTTAGGAAACATACACACAGACAGAAACTTTGTTTTATTAGTAATAGAAATTAAATTTTTTGTTTGATAGAATTTTTCAAACTTTACTGCCAAACAAAGTTTATTATTAATCTCCCAAACATGTATTATTAAATATGCACTCACACGAACTTTTACAATTTAATATAGTACTATAAATATATATTCATGTATATTTTTATTAATCAAATGAATGCATAATATTTAAATACAATCATGTCCTTTTTAAACACACATTTTTATTTGAATCATTAGTTAATTCATATTTTACACCTAGGTTTTCTCTTTAATTTTCTTTCGGGAAAATGATAGGGCCATATTTGTAATGAGCATGGGCAATCAGTTGGACTACACTTCCTTACACTATTTGACCACCGAAGTGTGTAACATGTTTTTAATATATATATATATATATATAATTGACACCTACACGCAAGAATTGACCTTGGGACCATTATATTACCACGGCCTGGTCCTGAGTAAAATTTCAATGACCAGATGATCTTATTCAATTACGTGAGTGACAGCGATTCATACTGAATGATAGTTTCAATACATTTTCCAATCTTATTTTGTATCTTACAACCTTAATTTTGACTGATACTGTGGATTCGTGTCCCAAAACATACTTTTAACTTTAAGTTACTTCTGATCCTTTAAGAATCTCACTCACCGACAAGCGTTGACGAATGAGGGTTGCTCGTATCTTGAAAACAGTAAGCACACAGGGGAATAGGTTGAAAGGCAGTTCTTTATAGAGAATCGCTTAGAATCAAGTAAGTTTCTATATTCATATAAAAAATGGTTTGATTTTATGGAAGTAAGAAGCTTTGTGTAAGAATTTCGAAATATATATTTCTTGTGAAATATCTATTGAAGAAAACCATAGACTAGCGTTTATATGTATTGACCGTTATTGTGTTGAAAAATGGTTATCATAAATCAGGTTCAAGTAATATTAAACAAAAATCTACGTATTTATTTTATGAATGACACTAGAACTTACATAAAAGGTTCCGACTTAATGCATATATTTGGTGAATATTTTAAAGGTGTGTTCGATAAATTTAAAATTTTAAGTAAAGTTACGTTTCACCCAGTCACATAAAATTATTAAAAACTAGTATAGTATTACTATTTTAGAAATAACTAAAAATAATTGTATTCTCTATCCATGCTCGAGCTACTTCACACGTAGCCCAGTATGTAAGAAGATTAACCGGTACTTAAGTACCTTTTTCTAGAGGACGCTCTAATGTGCTAATTGTATTTTCTTTTAGTGGAGAATATTTGAATGTCCCATTAAAATGAAGTGATGATCGTGACTATGAGGGTGTGGAACCAGTATTAACTCTTAACCGAACTCAAGCCTAACTATCCAGTCCCTGGTAATCTTGGAGGTAATCATTACCGTTTCAGGGGGAAAATACCTATGGTACCAGCAGGGAATTGAGCTCGGCACTCTTAAGCTAGTAGACACTTAACACACCGGACCGGTATTCTAGTTAGTAAATCTGTTAATTAAATATAATAATTAAAGCCCTTTTATGCACGGCGTTCGTGGCGTCGTACGCCCTACGACATGAAACGCCACGTTCTCTACACAGGGAGCAATGGTTCTCTTTATGCAAACGCGGAAGTAAATTTTACTAAGTTACAAAGTTGATTCATTTATTCTCTTTGCTTTTTTTTTTTGTTTCGGTATTTAAACTTTAATTTTATTCATTTCATTATTTTATACTTACTTTTATCACGCTGTTTTTTGTTTGTGCTATCTTTTTACTGTTCCCTTTGTTGTTTACTGTTTGTTTATAAATTTCATTTAGTTAATCATTTGTTGAGTCTGGAATGGAAAATATAGACACGGATAGGTTCATAGACGAAATAGGAATCAGACCGAGTATTTGGGATATTTCGTGTAGAAACTATAAAAATAGATGATATAAACGAGAACAGTGGATAGAGGTGTAAAAAATATTCTCTCCAGACTATCAAGGAATGGATGCAAAAGACAAAGTGAAAATTGGTAAGTTATGATTAAATAACTATGCATAAAATAAAAATCTATCATAATATAAAAATTAATGTGATCAATGATTTTTTGAGATTCTGAACTCAAGAGGTTGAAAAATAGAACGCTGCGTCATATTTTAGAACGCGGCGTTTTCATGCCGTCGATCGTACGATGACATGAACGCCGTGCATAAAAGGATTATTACTATAGATACCATGAGTTTAAAATAAAATAAAGATTTCTAAAAGAAATAATTATTACAGATATCATATTTTAAACACTTAAATAGCTGAGTGCCAGCTGCAAGTTTACACTAAATGAAATATCTTACCCGCAGATGATAAATCTGTCATCATCATAATAATACAAAAACGACCGTAGCGGAAGAAAGTTTAGTTCCCTCTTATTATTATTATTATTATTATTATTATTATTATTATTATTACTACTAGCACCGCGTCTTACTACCCGTTTGGTTTATACTCACGCTAATGTGTAATGGTAGGGAGATTGTGAGATGAAATGGAGGACCTACAGTTTAACGTGTAATACGAACCACGGTGGAGACCTGGCATTCCACACATCCACAAGTTGTGATTAATACATATATTGTCAGAGGTGAAGGAAGGGTTTGTCAATCAGATAAATCTGTGCTGGGACCGAGGATTGAACCCCGGACCCCTAGCACAGAAGTCTGACACCTTACCCCTAGACCGCCAGTTCACTTTAGTCCCCTCTTCATATTCTAAAAATGACATATTATCTTCAAAGGATTGAACTGTAAATGAACAAACGATTTAATTGTTGCTTCCCTTGGTTATCTAGTGCAGCCATCTCTTTTACTTCTGTCCCATTATCCGTCTCCAATGTCCTCTTTCCCATCTCTACCTTATCCGCGGTTACTAGAAAGTTTACTGCCCCCGCGATCTACGCGAGCACCTTAAGTAAATGCGCACGCATCTTCGCTTATCACGTGACCAAAACTGCGGATTTCAGTGAGCGTGGCCGTAAACTTGGTTGAGCTCCTCCAAGTTTTTTGGCGGGTTTGAGGGGGGAGGGGGGGAGAGAAGAAAGAACTATATCTAAAAGTTTAATGCGGGCGGTAAGATAGAAGGCAAGAATTCAGATTGGAGGAATCGCTTGTGAGAACTGCTTATGGGCCATGTCGGAAGAAATAAATGTTGCCACAAACAGTACGACAAACGAGAAGGAGGCAGTAATTGTGATATCTAAGATACAGGACTGTGGATATTTCTATCTTGGATTGCAATACAGGGTTTGTGGAGTACAAAGTTTCCGTATCTTACCCTCTAGTGATAGGTCGACTATTATCACGTTTTTAAACTTATCAAATATAATGTAGTGTGTTGCGTGATATATAATGGGAAAACGATGTACGACAATACACTTAAAGCTTGATTTATTATTATTATAATAATAATAATAATAATAATAATAATACTATTCAAATAGTTGTGTAATAAAATTAACTAGCGAGAAGTAGCCGGTTTTTCCCGGGAGAAGTAGTTTAATTATGAAATGGTAAAAAAAAAGTAAATCAAATTTAACCTATGAAAATTTTAATTTAACTAGTGTTTCTCTGTATATGCGGAAATGATGTTGTTTTAAATCCAGAAACAATAGGTAAATAGGCAGTTACAGGCAGGTAACCAGAGTGGGTGAATACTTTTGTTCCAGAAGGTCCAACAAGTGTAGGATGGAGTCTAGACAGACCTAGCTACAGTTATCGGTTTGTTTGTCTACTAAGGGAAGTCTCGAAGGAATTGGCAGGCTCCTAGGAAATGATCGTCTTTAAAGATGAAGTAATATTGGCGATGAAAAGCGTTTCGTCCCATATGTATCAGAAGTAGAGTGGGCTATCGGTAAGATAGACAACTACATCTAAAACAACGCTCTAAGACTTTGGGGTTTGAATTGATAATCCATCTATCAGGGTTTTTAAATAAAAAGTTGTAATCCCAATCTCTAACATCGAAAAACTCACTGCACAAAAACAATCTCTAATCCCATTAACCAAATTGGTGTAGTCAAAATACTTGCAATTGTGTACTGGTTCTAAGCATTAAAGAAAAATTAAAAGTATTAGGTGTTTATTACCAAGGCGCTCATTTTTATGAAATGTCTTTATTTTTATTTTTTGTACATAACAGACAATGCTCATGTTTAACTAAATTCTGTACACGATCTCCTGATTGGATAAATGTTATTCATAGGCCATTCTTTGGTTTATTTGGGCACTATATTCGCACTATACTAGAATGGCAATGACAGGGAAATCAAGACTCAAATCTCAGTTGAGTGTACTGAGGGTGGTTATTTTATGGTAGTTTTCCAATTCCTATAAATATAATATTCCTCATTCCTAAATCCATTAGTGTAACAATTACATAAGTGTAGATCATAATGGGGTAGTAAGATGCAGTGCTAAAAAAAAGATTTAAATATTTGGAAATCAATTGTATAATTAATCAAAATGCAAGAGTTTAGTTGCTAAAGGATTTTCATTTATTTTATAATATTTTTAGTTTCCATCATTGAAGTGAATGTTCGATTTAATCGCATGCAGTCATTGCGAGTATATATATATATATATTTTAATTTTGATGAGCTTTAAAAAGTTCGATCAGGCCAACAAAGATGTGACGCTCAATTGTGATGCGAGAATATTCAAATATAAATTAATAAACATATTGGTTTTAATCTGGAGTGAGAATGGAAAATATAAATTGAAACTATAAATCATTTAGTTAGTTCGTTAGCTTGTGAATTGAATGCCAACCGGCAAAGTCTAAACTATCAAGTTCTAGCTAACTAATTGGGATACCGAGTTAGAGTTGAACTAACTATTACTAGTTATATTAACTTTTAGGTTGATAATGTTAATCCAACTTTCACTAAACAAACAAGAGGATCTTTTGAAATGTGTCAGATTAATTTGACGACGGCAATACAAAAGTAGTTATCTTGTGTTTACATATCCAGTATTATCTACTAGTTGCAATTAATGTATTTGAACATGTAGAGAGATTAAAAAACTACATACACACCGTTACCAATGGTTACATGGTTACATGGTGTAAGGCGTCAAGCTCTTAATATAGTGCACTATCGGTGATGGTGAGGTTTGAGTCTACCGAGGGCACTGGGCATGGCTACATCCATGTAATTTATGACAATATTTTTCCCCATACTCGCTTATGGTAATAAGGCTACATTTCCTGTAAATTACCTTCTAATTCCTTACACCTGAGAATAAGTAATTAGATTATCAGTGTTGAACGTACTACTACTACTACTACTACTACTACTACTACTACTACTAATACAATAACTTTTAAACGCTCAATAACCTTATACCACAATCGAGTCATAACTACCAAATCGCCGCCATCTGTTAGAGAAGATAGTGCCATCTTCTGCGGGTATAATAATAATAATATTTAGCACCGCGTCTTACTACCCGTTCGGGTTATACGCTTTAAGTACTAATTACGCTAATAGATTAGGAATTNCATTACGTCCATGGCGGTTACAAACTTCCTTTTTGGCGTGCTTGGTAAAAACAGGTAACAGGTTCGTGAATCACCGTCTCGAACCACAGAATATTATTATTAATATTAGCACCGCGTCTTACTACCCGTTCGGGTTATACGCACTTACGCTAATGTGTAATGGTAGGGTGATTGTGAGATGAAATGAAGGACCTACAGTTTAACGTGGAATCCGAACCACGGTGGAGGCCTGGCATTCCCCACATGACACCAATTAAGAAAAACCACCCTCAGTTCACCCGACCGAGATTCAAACCTCGATTACCCCGTCCTCAGCAGTCGAGCTCAACACGACAAGCGCTTTAGCCAACTACGCCACCGAGGCGGGTTTCTGCGGATATAGAGTATCATGTGACAAACACAACGGACCCTGTGGCCGTTAACCTCAGTTTTCTATACCGGAGCCACTACTTTTTAATTCAAGTAGCTCCTAATTTGTCCTCGCGAGGCTGAGTTGACCCCGTTTCAGACCCATGGATTCGCAGAAAAACTGGAAGCACCCGGCATCAAACCTGAGACCTCTGGACCTGTAGCCAAGTGCTCTAGATCAGTATACCATGGAGGGTGGCCTCTACAATAATTATTATTATTAATAATAATACCTTCACAGGTATACACGGGAATTAAGACGTCAATCTTAAACCATTGCAGTTAATAGGGGGCCATCCCGAATGTGTGGTAAGATGCAGTGCTAGACATTATTAAATACTATAATTAGTGTTTTATTTTTTAAACCCGTGTGTTACTACCCATTCATGTCATACGCTTATGTAATAATCACGCTGATGGTTTTAAGGAAGAAGGCTATATTTAAGAAAGTGTACCCGCCTTTTCATGGAGGGAACGTGGAAAACCATTTTTTGAAAAACTCAGTACACCTGACCAAGTTTCAAACCTTGATTTCTCACTCATCGGCAGTCTAGTCTACTGTGAGAATGACGCCTTAGACAATGCGGTCACTGAAGTGGGTTACTATGAATAATGATAGTACTACATTAACCCGATTATCGACTTTCAATGTTCGACTCCCGTGGCCGGGACCCTAGTTTAAGTAGAGAAAACTTTATATAACTTATTTCATCATTATTAGTAGAGGAGAACGAGATAGTTTTTCAGATGAGAACATCCAATTTGAGGAGAGTTAGAACCAATTATTGAATTTGTTTTCACAGATTCATCGGTTTGTAAACGTGCGGAATGTCTTTGAAGTACTCGATTAAAGGAAAGTTTCTATC
This sequence comes from Timema monikensis, assembly GCA_902151445.1. Lineage (NCBI taxonomy): Eukaryota > Metazoa > Arthropoda > Insecta > Phasmatodea > Timematidae > Timema > Timema monikensis. The sequence goes on along the minus strand of CABFVZ010001387.1, from coordinate 187,051 downwards.
AAATATTAGATTCTGTAGCGGCACAAGGACGTCACTCTCGAATTAGACTATACTTCTTTCTACGGGGAGATCGAGGTTAGAATCCTGGTGGAATGTACTAAGGATTATTTTTTTCTAAATGATTCTTCACTCTCCGTACAACTGTGACTTTAATTTAACTATATATATATTATTATTTTTTTGCCTCAATATAGACTTTACTTTGCCTGAAGTTTCAAGTTTCGTTTCGACCTCACTTAACAAGTGACCTTTTCCCACCTATATTAAATTTTAAGTCAAGTGCTGTTATTAAATTGGTCCATAAAGTGCACGTTAATATTCCAATTAAAATGGTAATAAAGGTGACCTAGCGGTCTAGGGGTAATGTGTCAGACCTCTTTGTTGAGGGTCCGGGGTTCAATCCTCGGTCCAGGCACAGATTTATCTGATTGACAAACCCTTACTTCACCTCTGACAAGACGTGTATTAATCACAACTTGTGAATGTGTGGAATACTAGGCCTCCACCGTGGTTTGGATTCCACGCTAAAGTGTAGGTCCTTCATTTCATCTCACAATCACCCTACCATTATACATTAGCTTAAGTGCGTATAACCCGAACGGGTAGTATGATTCAGCGATAATAATAATTATTATTATAAAAATAATAATAATAATAATAATAATAATAATAATGGTAATAATAATCGGGTACGTTTTCCTTATGTATTAATTTATATACATTATTTTATGAAGACAAACACACTTCCACATGACGCTAATTATTATAATTAACAGTAACACAAACATGTATTTTTTTTTATCACAGCATCTTACTACTTGTATATGCCATATATGATATCTAATAGGGTAAGGATTTGGACGGAAGCATTTTAGAGGTAATATTCTGCACTTGCGTGGAAGGATAGTGAGAAACCATTTAAGAAAAACCACCATCAACCCATAAGGATAACTCCGATCTCATCTTCAGCAGGCCAGTCTAGAATGAAAGTGGCGCTCTAGACCATTTGGCCAATACAGTGGGTAATTAACAGATATTTGTACTTGACATGTCAGTATTATGATTTTTGTTCTATTAAAAACTAAACAAATTTTGAGCATAATAAAACACCCTATTCAGATTTTAAAATATTTATCTACGGCAACGTGGCCAAAAGACCTTTGTAACTATTGTAAGATTAGGTCTATTTATGTTGAGTAAGTATGTAATTCGTAGAATACAAAGTGATATTTTATTACCAATTACATTTATAGAATTAAATAATGTGTGTTTTTTGTATCATAGCCAACAAAATTTAATCAAACTAGGAATATCTAACCAAACTTATAAAAATAAATAAAAATTTAAAATGGGAGAAACTCAACATGGCAAATAATTTGATAGACTAATTTAGAGACAGAATTTTTCTTTAGTTAAGAATTTAATAGCATCATAAAAAGGCCGAGGATTACCGATGTAGCCTACTTTATTTAGACATTTACAAAGATATGTAACTCAGTTGCTCTTTGCTAGACCTTGTTTAAGAATTTGTCGTAACGCTATATTGTCGAGTAGGGGAATGGAATACTTATTATTTGATATATCAAAACAATAAACGCTTGATAGTAAAATATCATGCGATTTTATATGTCTATAGCAATTTATAGTGCTCGATGGTAGTGTTGGTTTAGTTTGTAATAAGTTCTTTATTCAAAAGACGGCGTTTATTTAAAAATAAATACATGTTTGTAATACATACTCGCCTTAGTCAACAGTAAATGTAACTTTTAAACATCTCGGTGGCCGCACGGACTGAAGCGCTAATATCATAGTGGACTAGATTGCCGATGACTGGAAGATTGAGGTTCAAATCTTGGTCGGGTGTGCTGAGGTTGTTTTTTAAAAATGGTTTTCCACTCTCCATCCCTGCAAATGCAAGTACACTTCCTTTAAATGTAAACTTCATAATCCCTCAAACCAATAACGTAATTAATACATAAGCGTATAGCCTGAACGGGTAGTAAGACGCGGTGGTAAAATAATATGTATATATATCCCTACATCCAGCGGGTATTTGAAAGCCGACCTCCGCGTGATATGAAAATCACACTAAATGATCGTGACATTTATCCCAGTCGGCCAACAAAGTGTGTCGTGAGTCGCCTCACTAAAGAGGCAGCAAGCAGATTGTGGAACATTATAATGACTGTGTCCACGCATGTAGCGTTATGGCGCATTCAAGATATTTATTGGTCCCGGCCAATGTCAGTAGGTATTAATAGCCCAGAGGTGGAGGAGGGGAAAGGTGTTCTGGGTGCGACCCCCGGAGAGTATCATAATACCACTAGCACAATCCAACATTTCCACATCAATTAGTTAAAGCAAGCACAATGCTCTGGTGCCGAACATCGAGTCGGGCTAGGACTAGTGCTACCGCCATCAATAGTTCGATCTACTACAGGTCACAGTGGGGGTGTGTAGGGGAACAAGGTTGTGGGTGAGAAGGGGGGGGGGGA
>CABFVZ010001387.1:150606-184498 GCA_902151445.1 Timema monikensis | reverse complement strand
GGGGGGGGGGAAGGGGAGAAGAGGAGGTTTGCAACGCTAACAGAGAGACACGAGCTTTCAAAGTTCTTTTAGCACAACGTATCACTAACCGTTCGGGTTATACGCTTATGTACCAATAACGCTAATGATTTTAGAGATTAGGAAGGTTATATTTAGGGGAATACTAGCTGCATTTGTGGGGAGAAAGAGTGGAAACCCATTTTGTAATAACCAACATTACTACACACGATCGAGATTAGAATCTTGATCTTCCTAAGATAGTAGCGCCTTAGGCCATGCAGCCACCAAAACAGGTGTAAGTATATTAATACTGTTTATTTCTTAAACCGTTTCCCCCATTTTTTTTTCTTACCACCGCGTCTTACTACTCGTTCGTGCTAAACGCTTGTGTACTTATTACGCTAATGTTTTAGGGGTGAGGAAAGCTATATTTAGAAGAAGATTACCTGGACCTGTTTTTTTTGGTAGGGAAAGATAACTATCATAAGATAAACCACCTAAGAACACCCAACCGAGTTTCAAACACCTAGTCCCTGTTACCAGAAAACCAGGAGCGACAAAGTTGACGTCCTTGTTTGCGTGCTGAGCGACAGGTGCTTGTTTAATAGGAAACATAACAAAACCCTGCATAATATTTTCCTAATTATATGCACTATTAGTAAAATTTAAAAACTTTCAACGTGCTACATAATGGATGAGTACTTTTTAAAGGCTTGTAAACTATGTGGTATATTATATTAATTTTTATCCACACACTTTTTGTTTTTATTTTATAAAAACTATATATTGAGTTGATAAAATTGATATATAGTTATGTAGATTAAACTATAAAAATCAATTTTAAAATAAACGTTAGTTTAGCAAAAATATTTTATTTTAGATCAATGTACAAACAAATCATATTATAATAATATTGCTCATCTGAGCTACATCATTCGTAGCCCAGTAGGGGGAGGGGTAAATCAGCCAGTACTAATGTCCCGTTGCCCAGCAGATGCTCGGATGTACTAATGTCCCGTTGCCCAGCAGATGCTCGGATGTACTAATGTCCCGTTGCCCAGCAGATGCTCGGATGTACTAATCGTGTGCATCCTTTCCTTTCCATGTTCCAATAATGAGATGAGGTGATGGCGATAGTGAGTATGAGGCTGTGAAACCAGTGGATTAACTTTTATCTTAACTTAAGCGTAACTAACCAAACCCTGGTGACCGTTGGGGTAGATCCACTTTAGAAAAAAAATCCCTAAGGTAGCAGCTGGGAATCTAACCACGGACCCCTGGACTCGTAGCCAGATTCACTGACCACTAAACCATTGGGTCAGTTAATTCATAAATAATTACAACATATTGCATATGAAAAATAAGCATTTAGCAAAATTTTGCTATATAACTATTTGAGTACATTACATCTTGTTGTATTTCAATTTTTTTACTGTTTCTTTCAGGCCTTCAAAACACATAGGATCATATCTTAAATTCAATAAAATTTATTCATAAAATTTGAAATATAAAATGTTCACTTAATGCATCCCAATCCTATTTGACAGATTTTTTAAAAAATGTATTATAATACACAACGTCAATCAGTGTTCAACCCCCAAATACCCATACAGTGATTATTACACTCAATTGAGCAAGACACTAAAATTGTCAGAGTACACCATTAGTATTTTTTTTATGAGTTACATAACCTCTACTCATCACAAAACATTGTTAGACTAATCAAGTCTCGTAGATTAAGATAGACAGGATATGCAGTGTGAATGGGAGAATATAGAACCACGATCAAGGTATTGACCTAATGGTAAAAGATCAGTGGGAAAGAAAACCTAAACGCAGATGGAAGTATAACATTAGAGGTAGAGTGTAATGAGGTGGACTGGATGGAGCTAGCTTATAAAAGAGATAAGGAATAATGAGGCTGAATGAATAGAACCAGCTCAAGATAAGAATTGGACGTACTGAGGTGGACTGGATAAAACCAGTTAAGATAGGGATAAGGAGTAATAAGGTGAATTAGATATAACTATCTAAACATAGGGATAGGGTGTAATTAGATGAATTTTAAATAATTATCTCAAGAGAGGTGTGGGGTGTAATGATATGGACTAAATAAAACGAGTTCAAGATAGAGATATGTTGAGATGAAGGGGACTGGATAGAACTAAATCCCGATAGGGATAGGCTTTAATGAGGTGAATTTGCTATAACTATCTCAAGATATGAATAGGGTATGATAAGGTGGACTGGATAGAACGAGCTCAAGCTAGGGATAGGGTGTGATGAGGAGGACTGGATAGAATTATCTCAAGATAGGGGTAGGTGGTGTAATTTTTTGTAATTGTGGAAATGAATTGTCGAGTTCATAATGCCATAGAATAAGTAAGTATATGAAATATTTGGTAAAATAACAAATAATATTTTATTGCCTGTCTTTAAATAACAAGCTTGTAACCTTATACTCTGCAATTATACGTTTATAAAAACACATTTGTTAAGTGAGCATAGCTTCATAATTTTATTTAAAGAGCAGGAAATATTTTTAAAACTATTCCCTATCCCACTTTTGCACCAAAGTTCGTCAATCCTCCCAAGTCATGGAAACTATATTGGTCCTGAGAGAGAACGGTAAACACGGCTAACAACAAAGTACCAACTAACAACCAATACCAACCTGATCACACAGAAACCGCTTTCATCACAGTCGCGTGTTTTCAACAACAACAAAACAAACACAATGCGAGTAAAACTATCAGCTATGGGGGGGGGAAAAATCAACAAAAATAAAATGTCACTTATTTTTGTTTGCACAGCAAAACCTACCTCGTTAAAACTTTAATCACTTTAATGACAAACCAAACATTGAGTTGTTAACTAATTCTTGTGTAAAAGCGGGTGTTAGAGGGAGAAATATTCTATTCTGATAGAAATGAGATCCTCGTATTCGACTTAAATGAGATTTCACAAGGAGTCAACTTACCAACATCAACAATTTTAACGGGACAAACGAATTTACCGTATAATTTCTGAACACGGTTTTGATTTCAAACTATTGGTTGTTTCTTTCCTTGTCACTGGTGGTTTTTGTTACTCTGAAAACTTTTGAGTTCTCATCTGCATACATTTGAATTTAAATTGGTAAAGCGAGCTTGGTGATACTGTTTGATTAGTTGATGATACAAAGTTATAAATAACGTTCTTTAATAATTTATTCGGGTTTGTCAAAGATAACCATATAAAATTATAGTCTCGAATTAACAAAAACAAAGCGAAGTACCAGATTTACATATAGCTAAAGGTGAAATATAAACAATTTTTTTTTCTGGAATGATTTGAGAAATACTTTACCAAGTGGTTTATACTTTTTACTATGTACAATATATACATTATTTAACTACATATAAATATATACACACATACGGCTAATATTATGTTAACATATTTTAATGGCTATAAGCTAATATGAAATTTTATATTTACATTAAAAATGATCTATTAAAATTATGTTATAGTATTCACGGTATGCATAATATTGTATTTGACTTATCAGCTTATTTTATAATCCTATCTTTAAATGTGAATGGAGTACGATAACATAGCTAATTTATAAAATACTAAATAAACCAAAATAAAAAGAACAGTCCTCAATTTGAAATCCGGCTATGCAAACTATACGGTGTTTGATCAATTCGTTTTATCTGATATGATATCCCAAATCCTAATAATTCAAGAAAACCAAACTAAAGAATTCTCATTATTTAAAAAAAAAAAAGTTGATATTACACACTAGTCTACATTATTCAAGTGCTTTTTTCTCGTCTTGTCTGATTTCTTAGTGACGGGTAGGTCAGTGACTAGTTCCTGGTCGGAAGTACTTAGATGGTCTATCATAAATGATTAGTACAAAGAAAATAGGTGGAAAATCACATTACACATATTATCCACCGCAATAACTTTTATAACTCAAACCCCATAAGAACCCAAGCAAACACTTTTTTTAAATTAATTTAAATATGACAAAGACTTTTTTAACCATAATTTAAAGTACTTTAGAAAGGTACCATGATTTTCTAACAGATGGAAGAACTAATTCAATTTGCTTTGGAGCGTCATCTTTTTCCCCTGTAACCTTCAAGTTGATTTCAACCTTCCTTCTGCGCAAATACGAGTAGATTTACTCTCAATATATATATTTCACATCCCTACTCCTACTACCCTATTAGTGTAAATTAATAAGATGGTGGTAAGGGAGGGTAGGGGAGGGAAGGGGAGGGAGGTATGTAGAGGACCAAAAACAAATATGAAATTATCACGTTACGTCATACATACATTTTAATTAATGGTATTACTTTTTTAATTACTACTAACAAATTGAGAGTATTAAGTTATAATATAAATATATGATTTGACTAAGAAATAAAAACAATACATTTATTTGTATCTAATTTACCTTTGATAAAATTATATATTCTTTATTTATATTCCCTTCTCCTTATTTGATAGTAGCTTAGTCTTCCATGACGACATATTTCGGTGTTATTATTGCTGTCACACCATCTTCAGGTCTTATTTATTATAAGGATGGTATTCTGTTAAATACATATTATAAGAAAGCTTTTTAAAATGTTGAGGTATTATGTGTAAAAACGTTTTGTGGAATGATTATCCTTACTAAATCAAATATGAACATTATTAAAAATACTGTACCTTTGCTAAAAAAAAAATACCAGTTTTACTGTACATTTGACCAACCAACCGATTAAATTTTATGTTCAAATAGTTAATAATAATACTTAGCACCGCGTTTTACTATCCGTTCGGGTAATACGCTCAAGTATTAATTACGCTAATGAGTTAGGAATATCAGTTGAATATAGAGGAAGTGACCACGCATTTGCGTGGAGGGAGAGTGGAAAACAATTTAGGTTAAAACAACCCCCAGCTCACCCGAACAAGATTTGAACCTCGATCTGTCCGTCCTCAGCCGTCTATCTCAACATGAAACTGGTGCGTTAGTTAATTACACCACCAGGGTTGTTTAAATAATTAATACGATAAAAAATCTAACCATAAATATATTAAATATATTTAAAATAATGTATCATATATTATGTATATATATAATACGTTTTAAAACTGCGAAAATTTAGGTTACACTGACTTACCGTTTTATGCGAAAATTGAGCTTATATATTTTTGTATGTGAAATTATCCAAGGCTGAGCAATCAAGACACGCGTTATTTCCTTTTACACGAGGTAATGGTCATTGTTGCAGTTGATGGAAGGTTTCATTGGACCGTAAAGAACTGACGATTCTCACCTCTCTCAGAGCTGGCCTTGCTTCATTAGCTTCTTCTCTTACCTAAAAGTCTCATTGAGTTGGAATTACACATGTCGGTGGCAACCAGCCTATATATAAATAACTGGAAGCCGGGAGGGTAGGGGGGATCGTCCCCCCCCCTCTGGAATAGATTTTTTTCACATGAATATATTTCAAATACCCTAATATTATCGAATATGAACTGAAAGATGGCCGTATATCAAATTTCTAATTATTTCAAGAAGCATTCAGCTTTCAAAAATTTGCCGGAAAATATTACCTAAAATATCTTCTAAATGTATCTATCATTCAGAAAAAAAATTCTGGGGAGAAGTACTCTAAATTTCTCCTAGGCCCATTCAAATTTAAAATAATTCAAAAGGAGGATCACTTCAAATAGCTTTTAGATGCATGTAATTTTGAAAGATTTTCACGCTAGCACAAGCTCAAGTAATTTCTGAAAGTATATAATTTTCAAAAATCTGCAGAAGAAAGACCACTCCAAATAGTTTAAGAAGCATTCAAATTAAATTTAAAAATTGGGGCATACTACCCTGAATCATATATATATATATATATATATATATAGATAGATAAAAATGAGTTGCTCTCTGTATGTCCCATTTTAACTCAAAAACCACTAAACATATTGTACTGAAACATCACATGGATTTAGTTTAGACGTCCGATTAACACGTAGGCTATATATATTATCTTTTAAAATCAAAGTAAATTGATGATTTTCAAATATTATTTTCACAAAACTTTTAATAAATGTTTTATTTTCCTTTTGAAAGTATAATTTTGTTTTTTTTCTTTGTTGTTCATCATATCAACTGCAAACAAAAGAGTAATAATCACAGAATACATTTTAATCTAAAATCAAAAGAGAAACATTTATGTTGTTATTTTGTATTCATATAAATAGGGGATTCTTGTTTATTTTTAACATAGTAAAACTTACTAATAGGTAACTTTTAAAATCTTTATTTGATTTGATCTTATCATAAATATTTAGATGAACAGAGATGAATTCCCCCAGTAAAAGACAGCTTATACTCCATAGAAAACAAGGACACAACCAAATAAGATCTTATGTACATTTGTGTGATAACAATCTCGCTTTAAGACTACTAATAGATTTTGCAAATTANATATATATATATATATATATATATATATATATATATATATATATATATATATATATTTCCTATGCTAAACTGCTATAATCCATCAATGACTATTATTTTGAAGAGTTTATATAAAATTACTATGACGCTTTTTGATTTTTAACACTAGTGATTGTATTAGGCCAGAAACGTTGAAAATGAATACTCTAGTTCTTTATAAATATACAGTCAACTGTTTAATGCAACTTTAATTTGTTTTAACCCCTTAACAACCATTTATTTATGCTGTGACACACTTTTGTTTAACCAGCACCAAAAGGAAAGAGTTCAAAATATTTTGTATAGAGAATTTATAATATAGGCCTAATCCTCCAAAGAAATGTCAACTTTTAAAACATGTTCAGATAATATTTATATTTTGACTATTTTAACACAGTCTAAACCAATAGAGGATTAATATGTAACCATAATTTAAGTTTTTCAATTTTCATACGTCTATCAGGGTTAAGGTTAGGGTGTGGGGGAATAAATTTGAGCCCCTAAAATTATTTGCTTTTCCACCCCTCCCCTCTAAATAAATAAAGGTTAAGGTTTTACTGTCACTGACTGGAAAATAAATTAAATAAAAGTAAATATATCAAGAATAGAATGAGTCGATTATATCAGTTATATATGTACGAGTGAAAGAGTAAAGATGATATTTTATTTTGAAACCAACGGATGGTAAAAGTTCAGTTCAGTGGTTTTTTGAAGCACCGCGTCTTACTTTCCGTTCGGGTTATACGTCTATGTACTAATTACACTAACGGGTTAAGGATTATTAAGGCTTAATTTATAGGAAATACACCTGAATTTGCTTTTATGGAGAGTGGAAAACTATTTAGGGGAAAAAAAACCTCAGTGCACCCGACCGGGATCAAACCCCGATCTCCCCGTCTTTGCCAGTTTAGTTCAACACTATATTAGCGCGTTAGACTACGTGGACACCGAAGTGGTTTCCATCCTAGTTAATTGTTCCTTGGTTGAGTAAATGCAGTGTAATAAATGATCGGTTGTTGTCGACTGTAGCGCGCATTGCATGAGAGTATGTATTGTACCTGGACTAACTATAGTGTTGCAATTATAGTGTACAATTGTTTAATACGTGTTTGTTGTCTTCTGTATTAGAGGCTTTTGGTCGATGTTGATGTGTTGGCTATATTATTTAATGGACTTGAATGGTGTTGCACTGGTAGTGCGTTATTTTCGTGTAGACTATTGAATAAGATCTTGATACAGCGATGTTTATGTTGATTTTAAACGTATTGAATATATTTCTTCATGAATTTTAGTGGTGATGAAATGGTAGTATGTTATTTGCGTGTAGTATACTCTACTGTAGGCTTACAGTAATGTGTATGTTGATTTGCGACGCAATGAATATATTTCTATATGAATTTTTTGTGGTGATGAAATTCTAGTGAGTTATTTGCGTGTATTCTACTGTACCTAGAGATGTTGATGTGTGACGCGTTAGTTATATGGTTACATGGATTTGATCTGTGTTATACTGGTATTATACGAGGTTGTTTTATTTGCATCTATTGGACCAGAAGGTCCAGGGGCTATTTTAGTACTGATCCGCTGTTTTTAACTGTGTATTTAATCCACTGTACCGAGAGTTGGTGCAATATGGTCTCAGTTAACATATAACGGAGTGCGGCGTCTAGTGACGACAGTGCTGTGTGGTCTTGTTAGGTGACTACAAGGAAATGATGTATGTTATTACGTCAATATGTGTGTAAATATGTTTGTGTGTGAATGAATATGTTTAATAATATATCTATATATACATATGCATATGGATGTACTTGTATTTGTATACATGGAACATAATATATTGCATTGAAATTGATATTAGCAAGTAATATATCTTACTACCTGAAGGTAACCAGAAGTCTTAACAAACTTATTTAGTTCTAGAATAGACACAACTCCCATTCACTAGGCCTTATATCACCCCGTTGAAAATATAGCCTCAATTTCAACCATTAATACACGTTTCAGTAGTTCGGGGATCAAACCCATGACCCTGATTTCACTAAGCAGACGCATTATCAGCTGAGCAAAGGTGTTGAGCACGGATTAACATAGTTCATAAGAACCTTAATAGTCTAAACCTGTTGACCTGTTCTACTTACAGATCCCAGATTAGGTTATGGTAATTACAAATTGTATTTTATGTTAACTTTATTGACAAGTTGTTATATCATACAAAATATTAAGCACCGCCCTTTTTGTTAGGGTTACATAAGAAGTCAATATTAATTATAATATTCTTGTTAAATATGTTAACGATTGTAATAATACATATACAAGTTACGTAACAGTTTTGTCTTACTTTTTAGACCCCCTTCACTCTAAGTAGACATTTAGCCTGACTACTACTCTCCTCTAATCTGTGTTAGGTAACTCTTTACATCAAGAGTAAACTTAATTATTTTATAGATAAGTCTTAATGACACTAAAATAGGGACTTAATTTTAATATTCACTCAGAATCTATTTTAAATCCTATTATAAATGATTTCAAAGAATTCTATAACAATACTTTATTATTTTCATCATTATAATTTTAGTTATAATAATTGTGCTACGTAGTACTGCGATGTACCTAACCTGCCTTCCTTCTCTCCCTCCCCCTTTTAATAATATGTATTTATTAGAGCTTCCCCCTCCACCCCTTATCAACAACGTTGCGTGGTTTATAGATACCATCTAAGAAAGTAGAATATTCCACTTAACAAATTACAGCGCCCCTAAAACTTAATGCCCTAAAACTGAGATCAAAAGCATTTCGAAAGTACAACAGGCTGATGCACCTGTACCTTATTATTTTAGACTTTGTTTTCTTATAGACCTGTAGTGTAGCCAGAAACGTTAACCACTCGACTATGAGGATTGTTGCAGAGACGATTACAAACACGGGCAAAGAGCGGAGAGGAAATTAACACAAATATAATGGACCCCGACCGGGTCCGTGTGTTTCAACGTCTGCGTTAATTTAGTACTGGCCATAAGGAGTACTTCCCTCTTTCCCCCCTGGTGTTGGAGAAGAAGGACGTACGAAGTGGGCATAGTGTCATCATATTCCTGGTCGCATCGTGTCGCTACTCTTGTTAATAACATCTTGCGCGATGTAGAGAATAAGGGTGTAAAGGTGACAACTTCTTAAGATACCAGTAGAGTGAATTTGACCATAAAGTGGTGTCTATAGGTGGTCTTCTCTCTTTATCTAATGCCTCGAGATCCTATCACCATTTACCTAGTATCTATGAGTTATTTCTACTTATTCTATAAACGTATTTTAATCGAGACAATTTTCGAACTTGAAATTATGATTAAATTTTAGGTTATATGTACCTTCATACATAAAAATGTGTCTTACAATTTGGTATGTACTCAATCTTTTGATTTAAACATGGATATACATCCAAAACGGTTTGATTTATTAGGTTTAAAATTTATGGTTGATTTTTTATTTTATTTTTACCCTAGGCCTTATATTAGGTAGTTTATTGGTGACTGATTTTGAAAATTAAAACATTTTTGGAAAATCATTTAATGATTGTGTGTAAAATGGTTATTTATGTAGTGTTTGACATCCCAAATAACCCTGCATAATTGATTTTGGGGAGAAAAATTCCTTAATGAGTGACATTTGAAATTCAAAGTTGTTCGAAAATACTTGTAACAATGTTGTTCAAAATTAATATATGTAGAGTGTTTACCATGATAAATAACATTTGCTAAATGTATTTAAGGGAAAATTTGGCCTATGGGTGGTTTACTAAAGAGGTTTTTTGTTTATTTATTTAGTACCACGTCTTACTGCCCGTTCAGGTTATACGCTTAAGTACTGATTACGCTAATGGGTTAAGAATTGGGAACGTTGAATTTAGAGGAAGTGAACCCGCATTTGCATGAAGGGAAAGTGTAAAACTATTTAGGAAATAATAGTTCGACCGAGTTAGTTTCGAATCTCGTTCTCTCCATCCTCAGCAGTAGAGCTCAATACGACTAGCGCGTTAGCTAACCACGCCACCGAGGTGGATGGGGTAGTTTTTATAATATGTAATTTTAAACCGGTACTTTCAAAGTTTATATTTAAAGAGTGTTTAGTAGTATCATTAAAATTATTTTTATTGTTAAGAATAATATTTATTTTTATCACCACGTCTAATAATATGTTCAATCTGTATGCCAAAAAGTTACTAAGGGTAGATTACCGATAATTGATTCTTAAAAATAGTGTCACACACTATAGTAGACTATAATGAGCTAGCATATACGATGTGTTGGAGTCTTAGACTATGTGACAGATGATATTAATGTGAATATTAGTAACTATTTTACACGTGAACACCCGCACATGTGGGAACGTGGACTAGAAGTCAATCTCGTAGAGTCGGGTTTACCGGTGACGAGGAGGGAGGTCATGTATTTGAAACATGGGTGAGACTAATGAGGGTGCTTTAACTAAATGGTTTCACCTTCTCTCTCCTAGCAATTGTGGGTTTATTTCCTCTAAATAATAGTGTAAGTACCCTACCACATTCTAAACCAGGGCCCAGCAACCTACGGCACGTGGAACGATTTTCGATGTCCCGCTGAGTGGTTTGAATAATAATCATACAAAACCTTTATTTTGAGTTATTACCATTGATGTGAGAAATAATTTTTAGTAACAACGTGTTTTATGTTTCAATGGTTCAATTGTTTTGTTTCATAATTTCAAAATAAGGTCTTCAGAACTTGTTTTTGCAAACACACATATAAATTTGTATTTATTTGGAATTATCTGATTTATATTAAAATATTAATTAGTCTTGAAACATAATTTATTCAATGTTTTTATTCGATTCAGAAATATGTTACATTTTAATTATACAAGCTCAACTTAGATTTGTTTAAATAGTTGTACTAGTTAACTATTATAAAAAATATAAAGGATTTAGATGGTCTTAGTTTGGTTGGCACGCTGAGCAACTTTGCTATATTACTTCGGTACAACACTACTAAACGGTTGCCGAACCATACCCTAAACATTAAATAGATTGAAATGATGTAAGGTAGTACAGAAATTATATTTGTAACTGTGCAGGACGCCGTCTAAAGGGATTACCTAACTCAGGAGATGTAGATAATCACGATCAGTCTATCACTATCCCTGGGACCACCAGGTGTCATAGGGCCTATGGAATTGGAAGTTAACACAGGTGTCATAGGACCTATGGAATTGGAAGGTAACACAGGTATCATAGGACCTATGGAATTGGAAGGTAACACAGGTGTCATAGGACCTATGGAATTGGAAGGTAACACATGTGTCATAGGACCTATAGAATTGGAAGGTAACACAGGTGTCATAGGGCCTATATAATTGGAAGGTAGCCTAGGTGTCATAGGACCTATAGAAGTGGAAGGTAACATAGGTGTCATAGGACCTATGTAATTGGAAGGTAGCACAGGTGTAATAGAACCTATGGAATTGGAAGGTAACATAGGTGTCATAGGACCGATAGAAGTGGAAGGTAACACAGGTGTCATAGGACCGATAGAAGTCGAAGTTAACAAAGGTGTCATAGGACCTATAGAAGTGGAAGGTAGCACAGGTGTCATAGGACCTATAGAAGTGAAAGGTAACACAGGTGTCATAGGACCTATAGAAGTGGAAGGTAACTCAGGTTCACATACCACCAGTGACTAGTAAATTAAATAATTACTCAAACCTTGTGGGAAATGTAATTTTTAGGAAATTGTGGTGATGTAATTAACTAGTGGAACATAAGACTATTAGAGAGTCGCAATTAAAGCCAGTAAAATGAGACACAACATAGGAATAAAATGCATTAGACAAAACAGTGAGATGTATCTTCTTACATACTTTAATCTAGCACCGCGTCTTACTAAGCGTTCGTGCTATACGCTTAAGTACTAATTACTCTAATGTCTTAGGAATTGGAAAGGTGTAATTAAGAGGAGGTGATTCAGCATTTGCGTGGAGGTAAAGTGGAAAATCGGTTAGGAAAAGCCACCTCCAGTTCACCCGACCGAGATTCTAACTTCAATCTCCCCATCCTCAGCAGTCTAGCTCAACATGAAACAAGCGCCTTAGCCATCTACGCCATCTAGGCGGGTTCCCTAGAAACTAAGCAATAGTTTAAGTACATAATTATATCATGGTTTATTTCTATGAATACAAATGCTATAGACCAGGATTATTAACAAATAACTTGGACAAAATTTGGAGAAAGATGAAAATGTCAGCATCTGCTCAGAAATACATGCCTTACAACATATCAAAAGTCCCTTAAAGTCCGAGGCTTGGCTATTTTTTAGAAGACCCCGACGTTCAAAAAGTCCATAAATACCTAAAAATTATTTTAAAGCTGGAAAAAAAAATAGAATAACGCTGAAAATTTCAAGATCGACTCAGAATTTTAAGCTTAACAACATATCAAAATTCTCTAAAATTCCAAAGCTTAGCTTTTATGGCAGAAGACCCCAAATTTCAAAATGTCCATAAGTACTAATACATTATTTCAAGGTGGATAAAAATTATAAGAACGTAGAAAATTTCAGGATTGACTCATAATTATATGCTTTAAAATTTCAGTTTAAAAAATGCATTATTAAATTAGTTCCAAGGCATAAATAAAATTTAGTTTCATTCTTGTCCCAGTTAAATTCATCCCCAAGTGAATTCCTTAAAGTTAACACACAAAATACTCTCATCGCATTAATAAATTTAATATTAGAGTTAATTTTTTAAATATATTAATTAGGTTTTCCACGATTTCTTCACTATCCATATTTATAGACGGGGAAGGAAGTTTCTGCACACTTCTCCCGAACAGCGACACATTGTAGAGCACGCCAACGCGCTCGTCTTACATTCGCAGTTAGGTTCGCAACCTTTCTTGCAGCCACAACGGATAAGATGCAATAGCTTTTCTGAGACTGGAGGGAGAAATATCATGACAGGAACAAGCTCCTCTTAACACAACTAAACAAATTTTGCAAACTTTCTTTAAAATCTTTTATATAAATTTAGATCTAATAAATTAAAATGTAAATAACAGCAATAAAAAATTGCACCATTTTAATAATATTTATTTCCAAAAAGCTGCCAGCCCCAGTCCTTTGGTATGAGCAGATTATATAACCACTGTTGCACCTGCAGATACACTCTAAGTGAGTGTTGACGGGCAGCAACCCTGGTAGGTGGAAGTACGGTGATATTGGAAGTAGCAGTGACAGACTGACGAGCTAAAGTTTGGATATATATTTTATGACACAGCTCGTCTAGGAAGTTGCAGTTCTCTTTTTTGTACCGAGAATAAATAAACAGTTCTCCTGCTGAAGATACTTTATCAGGAGTAGCAGAATGGTAATTAAAAGTTAGAATTATCCTGGACAGCTCTTTACTATTTTTGAGAAGGTCAAAAGCCAATTTATTTCCTTTTTTGAAAAGAGCAGATGTCATAATCACAACATGTCATTGTATCAGTAAACATGAGGGTTTATTTTTTCCCAGGACCTAGAGCTTCTTGGAGCTCTACAATATTGGGTATTTTATCAGGTTTGTCAGTTTTTCCAGGAATTAGGAGAGAGCTTACTGCTTGGAAGTGCAGGCACAGCTAGCATGGTAAGGATGTCTGTATCACTTGCTATAACTGTTACATATTTCCAGCTGATAACTAGATGACTGTCAAAACAATAAGAAAATCTGCATCTCCGCTTGCTAATTGGACAGAGATGCCACAATCCAGTATGATGGGTGTCAGGAGTTTGGTAAAACGGTGATTTGTTTTTGCAATTTGCTAGAAACTCTTCCTGGGAGGATGTGGCAGCCATATCAAGATCTATTGCTAAATCTACAGAGGTTTTTTTTTCTGCTCCGGTACTTCTGCTCCTCTGCTTTAGTGTTCGATGGACCCTAATATCCGTCAAACACTACTGTTTATGGACAATTAAAATGTTTCATCATATAAGATAAAAATGTCATTCAAATAATCCTGTAGGTCGCTGGTTTCGGCCAAATAGTGATATGAAGAAGGTACCCACCATCTGCAATAAACACTGTGAGGGGTGAAAGAGGAGGGAAAGATCAACCCACAATAATGTCAGTGTACTAGTCATAGTTTATTTTTACCACGTGTAACTCCCCTTCGGTTACGCATCCAAGTGTATTAATAAAATTGAGAGATTAACAAGATATCTCTAGCGTATCCAGGATATAATTTCTGAAAAAGAGGATGGAAGTCACGAATTTATTAAGAACTAGAAGAGGATGGGGCTTAGGACTTAGAATTATATGCCTTACAACATATCTAAAGTACCCCAAGTCAATCCTGAAATTTTCTGCGTTCTTATAATTGTTCTGCTTCAAAATAATTTGTAAGTATTGATGGACTTTTTGAACTTTGTGGCCTTCTACAAAAAAAATTCAAGCCTCAGATTTTGGAGACTTTTGATATGTTGCTAAGTATGTGATTCTGAGTCGATAATCAAGTTTTCAGCTTTTTCCGAGCTTTGTCCGGATTTACCCATTTTTTTTGACAATATTCCAGGACTACTAATAGTGTACAGAAGAAATCACATACAAATTTGTTGTTTGGATAAGATTTAAATTAATTCAAATGAATAGTCAATTTTTAATTGTAAAGTTTAATTATTGAAATGTATATAATGTATTATTTCAAAAACAAGTTAAGTAATATTTAGAGAAATTCATTTGCAGTCGTCAAGATGGGACCAGAAGGGAAACTTATGAAAATCAATATGGATTCATTTTTTTTCATTTATAGAAAGTTTGTTAAATACGGGATAATTAGCCCTTTATATCTATACTCCTTTCAGTAATGGAGAAATGTTTATTAAGAATTGTTCTTTAGATAGGCTTTCTGAATAGTTATGAGCTACTCACACTGATGGATACGTGGACTAAATGATATACACATCTAGTCTGTTTTCTAGTGATGGGGAGATCATGTGTCAAATGACTTCCGGGTGAACTTAGGCTCTATTCTTCCTCATAGATCCTTCACTATCCTGGAATCTGTAGCGCTTGAGCACAAGCCAAAAGTAGTAACATTTCAGCGCATGGTAGTAGCACTTGAGCGCATAGACTAGGGTACGGGGAATAGAATATAGGAATGTGGTTTTCCCCAGCTTGACTTGTAGTCAGTGAACCCACCAAGTTTGTCAAAAAGTTAATTTGTATTCCCTGACTACAAATTATACCTACGCAATAAGTTTGTTTAGTCTTATTGCTAAAATTGGGATATTATTAAAAGAAACAGGGGGATCCTTGTGTCTTTTTAAAAGAATAACTAACCTAAACTAACTTTATCTTACTAGGCTTGACTTAACATGACCTAACCTAACAAAATATCCCAATTTATAAAAGGTATTAAAAGAAAAAAAATAGCTATTCCTCGTACTCTAGTCTATGTGCTCAAGTACTGCGTTAAAATGCTACTACTTTTGGCTTGCACTTAGGTGCTACAGCACTAAACTGCTTTATGACCCTCTTCTTGTATACAAATATGGATACATTTCCTATTAGTTCTACATGTATTATACCCCGTTATCATTAAAATACATAACTGAGGGAGCATAAACGAACTCGAATGTTAGCTATCAAACATTTTGCCTTATTTAAAAATTGGTTTTGTTAAATATCGGATCTAAGTACCCTTAATCAGGTTTAACTGTTCGTTTCAAAACAATTTATTTTTGAACAGTTTTGAAGTAGTTTTATATTGTATTTAAATGAAGTAAATTTTAAAATAATGTAATAATAGTAGTTTATGAATCATTTCAGCGTTGGCATCCAAATGGAATGCTAGGATTCACTCAAATGATTTTACCAATTATTAATTTTTTTTAATAAAATAAGCCCTCTATTTACTTTCTAACCATAAGCTTACGCGTCAAAATCTATAATGATTTTTAGCGTTCAATGTTTAAGTCCATAAAAAATATATCCTATCACCCTCAACAACACAATGAAAGATTTAAAGTAACTCCCGTCCCTCTTTATCAGCACAATACAAATATATATTCTTTTTCTCCAACTAGGGTTACTACCCATTTAAGCTATGCACATTTTAGTTACACTAATGGGGTGGGAATTAGAAAGGTAGAATATAAAGAAAATGTACTTACATTTTAGAAGAGAAATAATGAAAAACATTAGTAAGAACGCCCTTAGCTTACCGAACCGGGATTCGAGCATTGACCTCCTCGTTACCAGTAAACAAAACTAGTTGAGCCTGACATGTATTCTATTAGTGGAGACAGATGGAACCTTTTTTAAAAATATTTTGAGCGTCACATTTTAAAACCTGCCTTTAAAAATAATATATTTACATTTTTAGGGTAGGAAAGATAAAGTTGTAATCTAGAGTAAATGTATTCCCATTTTATTGAAGGGATATGTAAAACTACTTAATAAACGACTCTTTCAATAAATAGCCCCAATTGGTACTTGAAACCCATGCTCTTAGTCACAGTCAAATCAGACTAGACTAGATTTACGCCTGTGCCCACGTGACCACTGACTTGGGTTTTAGTTTTAAAGGTGACCTGGTGGCTTAGTCGTAAGGTGTAGAACTTCTGTGTTGGGAATCCGGGGTTCAATCCTCGGTCCTGGCACAGATTTATCTGATTAACAAACCCTTCCTTCACCTCTGACAAGACTTGTATTAATCACAACTTGTTAATGTGTGGAATGCCAGGCCTCCACCGTGGTTCGGATCCCACGTTAAACTGTAGGTCCTCCATTTCATCTCACAATCACCCTACCATTACACATCAGTGTTGGTGCGTATAACCCGAACGGGTAGTAATACGCGGTGCTAATATTGATAATAATTTAATCTTAAAAGCAAAAAAGATAGCTGTTATTAATTTTGTTTTCATATTTAAATCACAAAATTCAGTTTCTATCATTATATTTGTGCTACCGATCGTTATCAATATTATACAATTTCCTCGGATTTCTTTTTGTGTAATTTTTGTGAGGGTATTTTGTTTTCCTTTCAGAATTTTAATAATAAAAAACAGCTCCACTTGGACGCGTTATTAGATTTTAAAATTAATGTTTTCTCATCCCAACGTCATTACTAAAAAAGACTTTTTATTTTTATTTGATGGCTCTTCTCTCTCCTTGAGGCATTTACGAAAATATGCAAAATTAAGTTGTTACAAAGGCAGGTAGGTGTCAGAGGGTGTGACTTGGATTGTATATTACGAAAGTATAGGGCGGAAGAATATCTACTTCATTATTTTTATGCGTGCATAGAAAATACAGATTTTTAAAAAAAAGGACCCCCTGAAGAGGAGAATATTAACACAATGTTCATGACGAAATATTTAGTAAGCTCATTATTTAATGTTATTATGTGATATTTTTGTTAATCAACTTAAAAATGAATAGGTATAGTTGATTGTACTATCCATAAAAAACGAGTTCTATTTACCACTTCTTACTACCCGTCCAGGCTAAACTTATTTAATTACAATAATTAGGTGTGAATTTGGAATGTATAATTATATTTTTCATTATTTAAAATAATTATTTGAGAAGCTACGGGCACGCTACAGGCAAGCTACGAGCAAACTACGAGCAAGCTACGAGCAAACTACGAGCAAGCTACGAGCAAGCTACGGGCACGCTACGAACACGCTACGGGCATGCTACGGGCAGGCTACGATCACGCTACTGGAACACTACGGGCACTTTACAAACAACTTTCGAACACAAAGGGATCCGTCAGTCTAGTGGTAGTTTCACCAATGGTTCAGAGGATACTTATGGCGTGCTAGTTTCACCAATGGTTCAGAGGATATTTACGGTGTGCTAGTTTCACCAATGGTTCAGAGGATACTTATGGCGTGCTAGTTTCACCAATATTTCAGAGGATACTTATGGTGTGCTAGTTTCACCAATAGTTCAGAGGATACTTATGGTGTGCTAGTTTCACCAATGGTTCAGAGGATACTTATGGTGTGCTAGTTCCACCAATGGTTCAGAGGATACTTATGGTGTGCTAGTTTCCCCAATGGTTCAGAGGATACTTACGGTGTGCTAGTTTCACCAATGGTTCAGAGGATACTTACGGCGTGCTAGTTTCACCAATGGTTCAGAGGATGCTTGCAGCGTACTTGATCCACGTCCAAACTGTCTAGAATTACATTAAATGTTACATTACAGGCTTGCTCACCTAATGTATACGCACCTTCGTATTAATCCACAATTTGAGAATACTGAGGCGATTGTGAGCGTTCATATTAATATGTAAAGTTAAATGATCTAATTACTCATATTTATTGCAAAATTAATTTTACAGTTTATTTTTATAATAATAAAACTTCGTTTATTGGTCATAATACTTTAATCTCGAGATTTGTGAAGAGACTATTAAGCTTGACCTCACTCCCAGTGTGTCATGACTTTATCAAGACTTATTTTATTTAGTACAGTGGTTTCCAACTTTGTTCCAGGGTTTGACCCAAGTTTTTGTCTTTTGAGACAATCGTTGATACCCTACAAGTGGACATATTTTAGTTTTTAAATAATTTTCACTGAACCCTACAAGTTATCCGAGCTATCCGCATTTAACTATACTTGTGGGTTATGAAAAATTGAAGGATGATCAACATTTTTTCGTGGGGAGGGAGAAGAGGAAAACTGTTTAAGAAAAATTACTCTCAGTACAGATGGTCAAAATTTGAACCACAATCACTATTAAACCAAAAGAGCGTGGTGTTAGGTTTACATAACTTATTTAATTGTTTTAAATTGCTTTTACATTTATTATACGAATTCAATTAATATGCCTAAAAATGTGAATCAACGAGCCTTGTTGGTATTTTGGATGTTATTCTAGTAACACCATTCGAGACTGTTACAACCAGAAACTGTCAATTAAGTAACCAAATAGAACCTAAGCAGTAACTTAACACATCTTTACTTTCTCTCGACACCTCTGTGAGAAATTGTGATCTGTGAGAAATTATTGTGATGTTAAAAAATTCTAACTAGAGATTTGATAAATTTTAACGTTTCATGACCCCCTGAAACCAAAAAGAGTGGTTTTCGCAACATGGTACCTTGGGCTAGAGCCGAAACTATTTTACATATTGTGTGTAAAATTGGTATCTGGTGTGTTCATAAGACCCCCCTGCCCCCAGAGGGATTTTTGGAATTAAATGTTTAACCCTAAATTTAAGGGTAGTTTAATGAAAGGAAAAATAGAAAAAATTGATTTCCTCAAAATTCGTTCGATTGATTTAGATATAATGTTATATCCAGTTACTATTTATTAGTATAAGCAAGATCTAAATTATCATTTTCTCATGAAAATGATTTTGAGGGTTCCTTACAAAGAGGGGATTTTCCAATTTTCATCATTTTTCTACAACTATTTGAGATTTGAAATATCTTATCATTGTAAAGTAGTACTATTAAAGATATAAACATTTTTTTAAATATATTTTACTAAAATAACATATAAACTTTCTAATTCAAGTGTTTGAAAATGAATTTTGATTCTTTTGCTTTTGGTTTACAAATCTGTTTTTCTTTTCTCAATTTTACTGTAACAGTGTTCCTAGTTCCTAATGCCAAAGAGTAAGTTACAGTGAATATTATTTCATTTTTTATCTTGTAGTATTTCTTTGTGGGACGCCATGACTTTTTTATATAATTTAATGGCTTAAATTTGAAGGTTACAGAGTAAAAGGAGGAAAGTACAAATTTAACTCAAATTGAAAGCTGATATTTATTAGACACTCTTCAGAACTAACGAACTTTATATTATTTTTGAAAGAAGTATTTGACATATTTAAACTATTATTTTCAAGAAAATTATTTCCTTGGGTCCTGTGTGCTTTATAATATAAAAGTTGTTATCCTGGTAAATGTGTATGATTTAACTTTTCTTCTCTTTTTCCCTTGTAGCCGCTCGTTTTTAATTGAATTGTGTACCTTCCTATTATAATTAGTATAATCACTTTAAAAAGTAAACATTTAGCCATAACCTTAACAAGCATTGAGAACTCACCTTAAATATGCCACAATCTCCAGGTGGGGAACAAATAATTTAATATGACTTGTTTATCGGAGCTTTCCAATATCCCAGAGGTCAATGTTGCACGTTTAAATGCTTTCTTATCACCCTTCATTTTTTTAGCACCTCGTCTTACTACCCATTCGGGTTATACGTCTCTATACTAATTATTAAGGTAGGATGGAAAAGAACGCGAGAAAGGGTGAGTATTCTTATCAATTTTTAAGGCAAAACGTTTTGCCCAAAACAAAAAAAGTTGCTCTACTACAAACCTAGAGTTTAATTTTCTTCACATGTTGATATCAACAGTTCTTAAATATATGTCATGGTCATGGTGGCATTATCTAACAAACATTATAAAAGAAGAAACAAACTTGTCATTAGATTCCAGAACACCACAGAGAGATATTCAAACAAATTTGGGGCCAACATGGGAATAAAATTAAACTCTATATTTTTTACTTGAGTAATATTTTATTTATTTTGGCAAAAAAAAAAAAANAAAAAAAAAAAATTGCCATAAAAACTGCGAAAACACTGGAACTTTCACGCGTCACATTCCATCCAACATTAATAATTAGTATAGAGACAGACATTTGTGTGGAGAGAAAATGGAAAACCATTTAGGAAAAACTACGTCAGTACACCCAACGGGTACTTAAGCCCCAATCTTCCCTTCATTGGCATTCCCTTCTATTGCGAGGGTGACCCCTTAGATCACGTGGACACCAAAGCGGGTGATGGCCGAAATTAAAAACAATCTATTATTTCCTTAACTTACCTTGCGTGTTATTCCCGCGCAAAAGATGTGACGTTGCGGTACAAGGGGAAATTGGTGGTTCCTCGTTTTTAGCTTTGTGTCTCCCCCTTCTATTCTCATCCCCCACCACTCTTGTTAGGGGATGGCACGAAGACATCGCGTTATTAAATGAAGCGAGGCTTAACCGTCATTAGTCTTCATTACAGCGTAATGCCGACCTCCCTCTCACCCTCCACCCTCTTCATAGCTCTCTTTATACCTCTTCTTTGCCTCATCAACCCCCCCCCCCCTACCCCTCTCTCCCTAGCTCTCCCTTCAACCAACTCTTTCTCTGGATCCCCCTCTACCTCAGAAAACACAAACTGAGGTAAGCACGATGTACTCTATAAAACTCTTTTCAACTTTTAGTGCTTGTGAGATAGCCTCCCTTCTCAACCCCCTTCCCCCCCTCTTCGCCCCACTCTTGTTTTAAAGCAGCTACTTGTCAGAGTGTGTTGCCAATTTATAACTTTCATTATTTTATAGTAAAGAATATATATATATATATATATATATATATATATATATTTATATAAATTTTACTGAATAAATAGTTACTGTTTAAAGAATTTTTATAATCTTGTTATTTTTTTTAATCTGAAATAGATCGCTAAATAAATTTTATTGAACCATTATATTGAAAATTGTATTTAGAATTAAAATAGTAAAAATATAAATTTCTTTTTTTTTTAAATCTTTACCTAAATCAATATCACATTTGATTATTTTATAGTGTTTGTCGTATTATATAATTGAATGTATTATAATTGTATTTATTTACTCTTTATATTGATAATCTTATGGTAATGCTCTCTTATTTGATATGGTTAGTATTCATCATCAGTTTAAGTATATGTACAGAGCCACACAAATGACCTCATTCGATGTAATCTGTATTGTTTCTAAGGGCTCTGCTCTGTTCCTAAAGACTTATAAATTAATTTTTACTATGTACTCAAAAAGGAGAACCATTATTTGGATAAAGGCAATTAAGTACTTTTTGGGGCACCAAAACTTACCCTGGTTTTCTGGACCTTGAATTTCAAAATACTATTTGGATTGTCTCAAAATTAACGAAACATAATCTGAATTCTTGACGAGAAAACTACAAATGTAATAGCTGCACTAATACTCTTCACTGACGAAGCTACTCTAATAAGACTCAAAAGTGACGCGAGCGAAACCTACTTTACCAACCAGTATCTTGAGCGTCACCGATAATGTATATCAATGGAGCCCCGTTCACGGGACTAGATTCTGCTGACCGACTTACGACGCATCCGTAATTAGGGACTGGAAACTCCACATGTTAGTCGCCAGGCTGCTTCAATTACAAACTCGATCATCATGAATGAACGATTAATAAGCATTTAATGAATTATTCAAGGTAGCTTTCTTTTGAAATTGCCCATAACGATAATTTTACATAAGTTTTTTGCAGTCCATTTTCCGTGACAAATAGATTATTATTATTATTATTAATTATAATAAAGGAAATTGAAATTGAATGATTATTATTACTATTGTTTTGTTTTTAATATTTTCGATAGCGTAAATTCTTGTAAATTTGACCTCGATAACGTAGGTAGTCTTGTCCCTTCTCGGGCCTTCCAAAATCCTAAATTATTTTTTCTCAATAACTCTTACAAGATGAGCCCTATAGGCCGTTGTATACACAGCACTAACTCCAGATTTGTTGAATTCGACTTTTATCAGAAAATAAAAAAAAACTCAGAGAGTTATTTAAGGAACTTTCTTACAACTAATTTACTCTTCAGAGACTCTGCCTCGTATACTTTAATTTACACTTTTCTGTTTTATTATTTGCCATATGACTTAAAATACAATAGTTTTTGTCATTTCCTGGAACTAATTCTCTGTTATTAAAATCCCTTTCACCCCTCACATACAACCACTCTCTGTAATTTACATAATAAGAAAAGTCAAATAAAAATAGGAAAATTGTATCTCAAGAAAAATACGAAAGCTTGCTGCTGGTTTCAGATATATTTTAAAATTCTATTTTGTGAACTTATAAAGAGATTACTGTATTTGTTAGAGGGCTAAATATAGAGCCCTTTTTAATTAAGCCTAACCTTATAACTCCACATATATGCTTAATAGGTCGTTGAAAATAATCTAATGTCATATTTTCACACATTATTGTAAATTAATAAAACTCAAAACACAGGATTATTAATAAAAATTGGTCGTATTGGAATCTTTAAACTTTATTTTAGCGTGAGCCATATTTTTAAATAAATCATCGTAGAATTAAATATTACGTCTGAGCCAAACGTCTGCGCAGAAATTTCTTGCTCACTAGAGGATCACCTTAATTGTCTGCCTTAGATACACACAAAAAAGTAAAATTAAGTATATTATGACATCTGTATTATATTTAATTACATAAAAAATAAGTATAAATAATCTAAAAAATCACATTGAGTTTATAAAAATATTTACATATTACTCTCACCATAATTTTATATATTTGCACGTATTATTATTTATGCATTTATGAAAATCATATATAATGTATTAAAATCAAATGATACATGTAGACATATTTACTAACGTGTGTGTGTGTGTGTGTGTGTGAGTGTGAGAGAGAGAGAGAGAATAAGAGACTGAAACCTCTCTTGATTTTGACATTAATTTACAATTTATAGACTAAGATTATTCTGATTATGATTAACTCTAAGCCATTCTCGAGTTTAAATTATCTATTTAAAATTTTAAACTCCGATCAAATCTGAAGAGTTGCCAAATATCAATTTTTGTATTGAGTTTATTTTAATTAAATTTAAAATGTTACTGAAATAGTATGAATATTTTCAGAAAGAAGCTTTGTATAGGAATAATTATTTTCACATAAAATAAATCCCCTCTTAACTGTACCCATAAGCTCAGTTTGGCTAAGTAAAACCGATTGTAGCAGAAGTACTAAATCTTCACTAAAACCTATCTTCTAACTTTCAAACTAATAACCACACAGATTAATAGAACTGTCATATTATATTTCCAAGCTGCCTGGGTACGTAGGTTTCAAGTATTCCCTGAGATGACAGAGTAAGACTATAAAAAATATGTTAAACATGGCTAAGCTTTGTAGGAATATATACCTGCTCTGCGTCTTCCTTTCACAGAAAAGTAATTAAAGTTTTTTATATGTGTGTGTCTGTCTCTCTCGTAGAAAGGTTTTGTAATATACTGTGGGACCTTTGGACGAGGCTGAGTGGAGGGGAGAGAGATTCCATGTTTTAAGATCAGGAAAACCAATGTCGACGCTTTTTTTTCTCCTACTCTAGTTTCCCCCCCCCCCTCCCCCAAACCTCCAGTTTTTATTATTTACATTGCTATGAGATGAAATAAAGCTTTATCAACCCGACAGTCTACTTGCTTACTACGTGAAGCAGCATTTTGATAGTTGTCTTTTTCTCTTTTATGACAGTGCTTGTGTTTGGGGGATGAAATGGACCAATGAAATTGTGCTGTTGAAATGTTGAGAGGTGAAGGCTGAGAGCCTGTTAATTATTCTTGGGAAATACACACGTCTAGATCAGACCTCGGTCAATCTTTTGGCATTGAGAATGTAAATATGAGAATGGGCTGCAAAGTAAAATATGATTTTTTTTGAAGACCCAATTTATTAAAAAATAAATGGTATCGTTCACTGAAAAAACTTTAACACCCTTTAATATTAAAATAGAGACTTTAATAAAAACTTGTCAAATTTGTGAGACTTAATAATATATATTGTTGCAGAAACACTCCACCAAAGAGAATACATGGAAAAAAAACTGTCATAGAAACTTTAAGAAAAGAGGAAAATCTCTATCCACAAAAGAACAAAACAATCAAATTAATATATCAAAGACCTTAATATATATATATATATATCTTTAGTTGGGGAGGAAAATGAGAGATGACAATTTGTTTTTTCATGTTAAGCGATGCGTAGATACAAAATTTAATTAAAATCGTTAAAGCGAATTTCAAGAAAATTGATTTAATCTATTTTTTCCCTTCAGTTAGCTATCCTTAATTTTAGGGTTTGTTATATAATCTCAAAAACACCTCTGGGAAACATTATGAAAACCCTAAGTTACAAGTTTTAGCCTGATCATTAAAATGGTTTCGGCTCTATTACCAGTAACAAAAGACAAATAAACAGACATACAGCATCACGAAAACCACATTTCGGTTTCATCGACATTTATCAAAATCTCTAATTTCTATTTTTTGATGGGAACAATTTCTTCTTTCTCCAAGGGGTAGAGAGAATGTAAAAGTTATATTGACAGCATACAAACAAAAGCCATATATAAAACGCAGTGATTCTCAAACCAAATTGAACATAATGAGTAGAATGCAATTTTTTTCATATTTTTCATAATTTATTTAATTAATGTCAGGTGTAAATTTGGTATTTGATATTATCTATACTGCCTGTAAATGTTCATCGGTGTGTTGAATATAAATTTTACATTCACACATACCTTATCACGCCATTGCTTTACAGGTTTCGCAATAATCTGTACATATAGCTAAAAAAAAAATTCAGTACCTAATCCATTCTCACTAACAGTTCTATATCCTTGCTGCATACTCCCCTCGCTTCAACAAAATCCATATATAGAGTCATATTTATGTTATCTTATTCTTAAAACGTTTAATGTTTCTCTTTTTCATATTTATGTTCTTTTATTCTTAGAAGGTTTTATGTTTCTCTTTATCACATATTGGCCTACAACATTCAATCACATCTTTCATGGCCCACCCCTTCCTCTTGATCCACACACACTCTACCTTAATATATTATGCTTCATCACTCGAGCCACACTCATCCTCTCCACATGTCCACACCAACTCAAGACACTTCTTAAACATTGACCTATTGGATTTCCTTCTATACCATACTCATTCAGCACTCATTCATTACTGTCTCTGTCCATACCAGTTCTTTCACCTTCATTGTTTTAATATATCTCATTTTAACCACATTCATCTTACTCTTGTGTTTCTCTCCACAAACACTCGCTTCACATCCATAAAGCAATGTTGGCATTTACACACTTTTATATACTGCCATCTTTTCCACTTTTATTTACGTTTATAAGAATATATATTTTAATTCTGATATTATTAGCACTAATTGGTTTTCCCGTGGATAGAGAGGTTATTGTTTGAGAGCCACATACAAATAAATGAAAGGTCACAAGCCGTAATTTGCTCAGGGCTGGTTTACACTATTTTTCACCTGGTACCTAATCATCTTTGAGGTCAATGAACCACTTGTTCCAATACTGTAATACATTCTTCATAGAGGATTAGAGAGGTATCTCAAAGATTAACTGGCGAATTGGTGCTCCCTATTGAAAAATAAATTGCACTTAATTGCATTTTTGAGGGTTTAAAGTAAAAGGCATTAAATAATTGAAAACTTAAAGTTACTACTTTAAATTATTTCGTCGTGGTTGTGTCCCAAAACTAAAAAAAAGTGGGTCCGTCTGTCCCTGGAACTACAGATGAAATGGTTTCAACGATTTTATACAATTTAAATATCATCATTATTAGAAGCCAAATCGTCACGTTGATTATATCCCTAAATTAATTAATGATAGTTTACTAACGACTGATTTTGAAAATCAGAAAAATATGCCAACTGTTTTGTTCAGAATTGATAAGTTGGTGGTATTTAATATTATAGATAGCACTAAACTCGTATTTTTTAAATATTTAAAGAGAGTTTACTTATGACTATTTTTATTTGTTTTTAAATGGTTAAACAATTTTATTCAAAGTGTGTAGATAGAGAATATTTTACATGATAAAAAAGAGCGTTTGCTCGTTTTTCTAAAAAAAATATACATTTTAGGTTGGAATACTGATAAGCCATATTAATTTAAGAAGGGATGAGAAGAGTTCCTTATAAAATAATACATGATAATTAACGTTAATAGAGGATGTTCCTGAGGGACATTGAAAATGTAACATGAAGAGGCAGGATAAGGAATGAAATAATTAGGGATGGTTTAAAAGTGATATCATTAGAAGAAACACTGAAGATATAAAAGGTTGCTGTGGTTATGTCATGTGAGGAGAATGGAGGACGACAGAATGCCTAAGAAACCCTTACAGAACAAAGATAAGGGTAGAAGACCTATTTAAAGACCATGGAAGAGATGTATGGTCCAAGTGCAGAAGGACATGGAAGCTAAAGGAGCGGACTAGAGATGCATGGCTGAGGGAGAAGTTTGAAGAGATTGACAGGAATGTAAGAGGATGTGCCACTGCCAGACGACCCGCAGATGCGGAAACGCCGGATGATGATGATGATGATGATTGAATGTGCTTTACAATTTCTAAAAATATATGTAAGTCATAATTTATCATATAGCGGGATTAATTTGTTTTTTTACATATATTTGTTTAGGTTTTTTCTTCTCCTGAAAGATTTAGTGTTTCACAAATGTACGATTCTTGCACCAAGCCTCTCAAATTAACAACTTAAATCTAAATATTTAATAATTTCATCATTAATATAATTATTATTAGAGCTCGTTTCCTTAAATTTAATTATTTTAAAATTATCAACACGTTTCTATCCGACTTCCTTGTCACAAGAATTTATTTTTCTCCCGCTGTTTTCTTTAAAAATGAACACAATCATTAAAATTATTACCCCTTGATGGCCTTAGCAAGCTTAACATCTTAAATCTGAACTAACAAGCTTCCAGTATCCTCTTGGCTGATTGGCCGGTGACGTGTGATGGGATGTTTGAGTTTCGAATCCCAGTTGGTTGTTCCGATAGATTTTTTCATAAATATTCTTCCATTCTATCTAAACTCAAATTCAGGTATACATTTTTTAAATGATATATTCTCCATTCCTATTCCATTAGTGTAATTATGTGAATAATATAGATGGGCAGTGAATATTCTCCATACCTAATTCATTAGTGTAATTAAGTGAATATCTTAGATTACTAGTGAATCTTATTCATCCCTACTGAACTAGTTTAATTTTGGTAATAGCCTGGATGGGTAGTAAAAGGTGATTGAGAAAATAGTTCTGCTACGCCTGTGAGAACAGGGCTATGTACAGTAATGTTGCACCGTTCGGAGCTTCCAATTACATGGTTTTACACCACCCCAAGTAAACTGAGGTGCATTAACATCAAACTCGACCTTATAGTGCTCCTTATTAAGTACAATGTATGCTTTCACCACAAATTGTGTATAGCTGATAAAACGGACTTAACAAAACCTTCATTTTTTTTTTATCAAATTGTTCCATATGACATATTAGACTTAAACCTACACGTTTCCTCTTTACTTCAAGTGAAACTGATTAGTTGTATTTTATTGTAAGTATTTAAGAAAAGCAAGGAAAAGCAAATGAATATAGGAAAACTTTGGAAAGGAGTGGAGCAAAGAAGAGGTAACATGGTATGCCATTAACTGAGACATGATAGTTTGACGAAGATATTTATAGAAGGAGACGTGGAGGAAAGAAATTCAAGAGGGAGACAAAAACTGGTGTACAGGAATCAGATAGTGAACGATTTTGGCAGAATAAAATACCAAGATGTAAAATAAAATGACAAGGATAGGAAAAAGTGGAGAGCTGCTGTAAACATATCTTAAGGTTGATGACATAATGATGATTATTTAATACTAGCAGTCGCACATGGCGTTGACCGTGACCCTCTGTGCTATAATAATGATATAAGCACCCCACCTACGTTCTCCCCCCCCACTCCCCCACACAAAAATGGCTTAAAATTACGGTCAATTTTGTACAATTTTTTTTTTCCAAGGAGGATGCGGTATATATTTTATCACAGTTGTCTTTGAAACATTATTCTAAACCAGATTAACAATACTTTATTGAAAATCTGTTTAAAATAGCCTAATTAAAAAGCTAATTTAAAATGTATAGATACGGCTTTGAGATGCATTCGGACTCCTTTCCATCCACCTATGTTAAACATGTCAGATCTCTGCTTGCTGTAGATTTGCTGGGCATCGCACACAGACACATACACAAACACACACACAGACAAACACTTCCTTTTATTATTATGGATGAACTGAATCATATAATTATATCGGTACATGGGGTAAAACCAAGTGAGCTCTTAAACAAACACAACAATCATTCCCACGGCCATTAGTTCATCACTGGAAAATTACAACCATCCCAATAATTAAAGTTTCTGCTATGCTGAGCATTGAACCCGGGACTATTAGCTATTCAGGCAAAAAACTGAGAGCCCATCTCACACCCGTTAACCAGAAAATTAAACATTAAACTACACTAGAACCAAAGTTGTGGTCTTCTGCATTCTTCACTTGACAACATCAGAATTAATCTCAGTTTAACTATCGTTTTAACTTTCTTTCGACATCAGAGAGACAAGAATTGTGATCGTTAAAAAATCAACGTTGTCAATGTGTCATGACCCTTGAAATGAAAATGTGGTTTTCACGATGCCATCTGTGTGTCTGTATCTTGGCGTAAAGCCAAAACCAT
This sequence comes from Timema monikensis, assembly GCA_902151445.1. Taxonomy (NCBI): domain Eukaryota; kingdom Metazoa; phylum Arthropoda; class Insecta; order Phasmatodea; family Timematidae; genus Timema; species Timema monikensis. The sequence continues at coordinate 154,581 of CABFVZ010001387.1, read as the reverse complement.
TTAACAAATTTCTCTAAAATTTGTTTTTAGAGATTTAATAAGGTTCCCCCAAGTAATTTTTGAAATTAGATATCCAACCCTAAATTTAAGAGTAGTTTACTGAAGGGTAAAAAGAGAGGGAAAAAATTATCTTAATTCACTCTATCCAGTTTGATTAAATTTTATACATAAACACTCTTTATCAATATAAACAAGATGGAAACTCTCATTTTCTCATTAAAATTACTTTGAGGTTACTTCGCATGTGGGAAATTTTGAAAATTGTCCTTATTTCTCCGCAAATATTTGAGATATGTAGTAATTTATCATTGTAAAGTTGTAGTACTGTTAAAAATAATCATTTATTTGAATATATATTTTTTATAAAACCAATCATTTCTGAGCTATAAGCAAATATGTATACTTTTTTAATTCAGGTCTTTGAAAATCAATCATTTGATTCTTATGCTCATTGGAAGATGTTTCTCTTCTATCAATTTTTTCTAGTAAGTTTATAATATTATTTTCATTTATGATCTTTGGTGTAGTTTTTTTATAAAAGAATGTATATACTTATTATTTCGTTTCACAAATATTACGAGTCTTTAGTAAATGTCTATTTTAAGATAAATGCGGCAGAAAGTCTGTACCATTTAATTTAAATATTGCTTTGTCACTATTAAGATATATATTCACACTGACCGACACAATTCCACTCCATGTGTTGGGTATTTCCAAATCACCTATAGTATTACCAAAGGATGTATCCAGTGGCGTGTCACGGAATTTTTCCACAGTATTGAACGATTATTAAAACTGTGCCTGTTATAAAACTATCGCCTACATGGTCACCTTTAATTAATCAGACACAACTCTGCAATATGTACAGTACCTTACATGGGAAATTAATTTCCGTCGATACTTAACAAAAGATTTTATTATTGTGGGTAATATTACAAATTGTGGACCTCAATGGTCTTGTGGTAAAGTGCTAGTCACAGGACTCGATGTGCTTGGGTTTAAACCCAGGCGAGATTGGTGGATTTTTCTTGAACAATAAAAATTCCTAGCAGATCTTTCTTCGGAGAGGAAGTATTATTTTTATTATTATTATTATTATTATTATTACTATTATTATTATTATTATTATTATCATTATTATTATTATTAGCACCGTATCTTACTACCCGTTCGGTTTATACGCACTTACACTAATGTATAATGGTAGGGTGATTGTGAGACGAAATGGAGGACCTACAGTTTAACGTGGGATCCGAACCACGGTGGAGGCCTGGCATTCCCCACATTCACAAGTTGTGAGGAAGTAAAGTGGTCAGTTCAATGTCAATTAAGGAGTGTAAAAGATCCCTGGAAAATATGTGAAAAAACCTTTCCCGACACTATTGGTAGGACCTTTCGCTCTCGCCCCTAGAAATTCAATGTGGAAGGAGAAGGGAACCATGCCACCATCTGACTTCCCTTAATACATGGGATTTATACCAGATGGTGTAGGTAGCACTAACAAGCCGAAGGGCTGAGTGCGTGAATTAGCACCGGATGGATAAAAATCACTTCAAACCAACCTTCGGGTTGTTGACTTAAGAAGAACATATTAAGGCTTAAGTTTAAACTAACTTTGCTTACCCTGGCAACACTAAACGACAAGATATGCTACTGAGAGTATAAAAAAATAAAATAAAAAACCATCGGTTTGTAAGTCTGTAATGGTAAAATATTTTTCGGTTCATGTATAAATTGTATGTCATCGAGTTTCAGATAATTGTATGTCATAATTCAAATAGAACCTGATAAGTTCAGTTAAACTCGGTGCTTATGTTCAAAACTGTGAAATATAAATGATACCGTATTTGAAAGGGAACTTTGAAAATTTCCAATAATTACGTAACTTTGATCAGTGATATTATTATTATCATTATTATTATTATACAAAGAGGAAGGTAGAGGAATGTTAGGGCTATTTAACAGCTTTACTTATGTGGGAAAAAGTGCACAGATATATTTTTATAAGATAGACTAGTAAATATACATAACTTTTGAATAAAGACAACGCTTTAAGGGAGTAAAATACAGAACTATTTTTGATGCATCTATGCTTTATTACTTAACTCCTGGTTACATCTCGTGTTCTTATGAATGTGGGGAATGCCAGGCCTCCACCGTGGTTCGGATTCCACGTTAAACTGTAGGTCCTTCATTTCATCTCACAATCACCCTACCATTACACATTAGCGTAAGTGCGTACAACCCGAACGGGTAGTAAGAGGCGGTGCTAATAATAATAATAATAATAATAATAATACATCTCGTGTTTAAGGTACATTCCTCGTTCATGTACCAAGGCACCCCCTGATAGTAATGTAATTCATCTATATACATAAATGTTTGTGATCATATTTGATGTTCGTATTTATAATAATAATAATAATAATAATAATCATTCATTGTTTATTTAGGATTTATAAGAAAAATTTCATAGATGAGTTTTTGATACTATCCCGAAGTACCTAAAGGTACATCTTCAGGTCTTGTAGTTAAATAAATATTTAAAAAACAGTAAAAATTATAATAATAATAAAATAATTAAAAAACAAAAAGATTTACACATATCGTAACGTTTCCTCTCAAAAATATTTACATTGTTGTTTGAAGCATGCCTTGAAGTATCGAGTCTTTAATTTTATTTTTCGCTATATTTATTTCAGGGATATCTCGGAGTGTTGGTAGTGATAGATTAAATAATTTGGGGATGGTACATCTCAGTTCCTGTTTACCATAATATTTAGAGTATTTGCCGATTGTATACACTTATTTGTTAGAAATTGAGCGGGTTTTAATGGAATGGGTTATTTTCTTGTATTTATCGGAATGGCAATATCCTTATCAAGAGGCTATACTCATATAATTGGTTAAGAAGTAGAATTTTATGTTGAATGTATGTCTGTTTGTTAGCATTTTTGGTACCAAATAAAATTTTCAAGATATTTTCTTGTAAATGCGAAATTTTGACTGTGTAACATTCTGTCGTTCCTCCCCAGATGGATGTACCATAAGATATTATTGATTGAACTAATGATTTATATATTATTACTAAAGTTTTGATATCCAAGTACATTCTAAGATGGTAAAAAACAAATGTCAGTACTTTTAGTTTGTTCTCAAGTTTTTGTATGTGTCTGTCCCATTTATGATGTTTGTCAATTATAAGTATAAGGTAAGTATGACTGTCTGTTGCGTCCAGTTTTTTGATACAATCACAACATGTTTGTGTCCAGTTGTGCAAACAATTATAGCTGTGATGTGTAATGTTGACTCTTGAATGGTGCATTTTAGGAGGAGCGATATGTCTAACTTTAGTTTACTCTGCATTTATTACTAGACGATGATCATGAGTCCATATTTTTATCTCGTTGTAGTCTTGTTGCAGGTTGTATTCTGCTATTTGGAGGTTTTTGTGAATAGTCAGTACTGCGGTGTCGTCTGCGTATAGGTAGATGATGATGATAGTAATAATAATAATAATAATAATAATAATAATAATAATAATAATAATGGGTGTGTGTACTTATGTACGTGCGTGAGAAGTTATACTTCTTTGGCATAATTAAATAATTTTATTTCTTTATTTTGTAAATATTAAATAACCAATAATAAATATTTCACAATAATAATCTAATAATATTTAGTATTAATTATGTTAAATAATATTTTAATTTATATCAATAAATAATACATACGGATAGTTATTATTATTATTATTATTATTATTATTATTATTATTATTCTTAGCACCGCGTCTTACTACCCGTTCGGGTTATACGCACTTACGCTAATGTGTAATGGTAGGGTGATTGTGAGATGAAATGAAGGACCTACAGTTTAACGTGGAATCCGAACCACGGTGGAGGCCTGGCATTCCCCACATTCACAAGATGTCTTGTCAGAGGTGAAGGAAGGGTTTGGTAATCAGATAAATCT